>MCJB01002693.1:0-10705 GCA_002018475.1 Nicotiana obtusifolia | reverse complement strand
TTATAGCATGAAATGATAATAACGTAGTACAAGTGGTGAATTAAATAAAAGGCATGATTATCATTATTTTATTGTGCGCATTAATTATAGCAAGACCCAATAGATATTGATTTGTGACTGGTAAACACTCTCTATAAATAGAGGTCAAACCTCCTTTCCCATGGCGAACGGAATATCAGTCATCAATCTCTCGATCCCGTGGCGCCAGAATCGGTCTCAGCTCCGAATTCCTCGAGTCATCGATCATGTGGCATCGAAATCGACCTCGTCTGCGAATTCCCCGAGTTCTCGATCTCATGGCCTCAGAATCGACCTCGGCTCTGGACCCATGTAAAAGGTTGATTATTAGAATAATCAAAAGATCTGTTGACCATATCATGACACAAATCACGACTGTAATCAAGGGAACTGTTCAATTACCAAAAGTAGATTATTTTTTGTATTATAAAGAGAGTTTCCTCCCTTATATAAAGGAGGATCTTATTCAGTTATAAGGTGATCATTATTCAACCCCATCAAATATAATCACAGATTTGTCTCCAAATTGAGTGTCTCATTATCTTGTTGCAATTTCAATATTAATCGTCCCTTGCTCAAAAAACAAATAATCAACGTGATTTTCTCTGTTTAGTTTGGGTAGTTTGCTTTTTTTCACTTATTACTCAATTTCAGTTGCAATTCAATTATTTATCATTTTTGTACCAAATAAAATTACGTTTCTTTAATCCCACGTATAAACTTAATTGTTATCCGATTTTTAGGGTAAACACATTTTTAGAAGATTCGACACGAGTCTGATGATATTTTTAAAGATAGGAAAATAAAGGTTATATGTGATCACCAGCTAGTTTGACCTCAAGATTTTTTCTAAAATAAGAACATCCTGGTAGTAGAGGGACTCTTTGATGTTCCTTTTTTCTTAGTGAAAATACTTTTAAAGAATTTTATAAAATTAATGTTTGTCTGATCATTTTCATCATATTACCTACTAATTCAAGTTAAATAATTACTAATGTTCGATCGCTTTTACGTATCTTCATTTTTTAATAAAATTTTAGCTGTCAGTAACTAAAAATTAAACTCTTTTCTAAAATTATTGACGAGAGAAAGAAAATAATTTGTAAAGGAATGACAAATCACAAAAACATTGCCATTTGAAAACAATCTAAAAAAGTATTATCCTAGAAAGTTTGACTAGTAATAACACCTGACCTTAACATAAGAAAATATTGACATTTTTACTTTGATTTTTCTATGCTATTTCCTAATATTTTTAAGACATTGTTGAGTTGTTCCACATCGGTGGGATTTGAGGTTTTTAGTCTCCTTATATGGTCTTGGGCAATCCTCATCTCATAAGCTAGCTTTTGGGGTTGAGTTACGCCCAAAGTCCATTTATTATGCTATCAGAGCCA
Source organism: Nicotiana obtusifolia (assembly GCA_002018475.1). Taxonomy (NCBI): domain Eukaryota; kingdom Viridiplantae; phylum Streptophyta; class Magnoliopsida; order Solanales; family Solanaceae; genus Nicotiana; species Nicotiana obtusifolia. The sequence continues at coordinate 9,290 of MCJB01002693.1, read as the reverse complement.
GGCCCATCCCGATTATTGTTACCGATGTTGGACCCCCATTTATGTTGTCCACGCTCCAAAGTGCAGGCCTGGGCGTGAGGGGGTGTGTTAAGTTGTCCCATTGGTCTCCTTATATGGTCTTGGGCAATACTCATCTCATAAGGTGTTGAGTTGTCCCATATCGGTGAGATTTGAGGTCTTCAGTCTCCTTATATGATCTTGGACAATTCCCATCTCATAAGGTGGTGAGTTGTCGCACATCGGTGATATTTGAGGTGTTTTGTCTCCTTATGTAGTCTTGGACAATTCTCATTAGCTTTTGGGGTTGAGTTAGGCTCAAGGTCCATTTATCATACATAAATACTTTAAATTGACCTTCTTCTTCTTTTTCACTTTAGAAAATTATCAAAAAAGTTTTTCCAAAAATACTGAAATAACCCCGTAGTTTCTCTTTTTTGACTTTTACCATGAAATCATGGATATTCTGACTAAGAAATAATGAGGGACAAACTGGTCAAAAAAATTATTTTCAGCGCACGTTTGGGCAGCTCGGTTGCGCCGGCGACGGCGCTATGACTTTGAACATTATGTCTAATTTAATATACTCTAAAATAACTAATTAATAAATTAATTTTATTCGCATTTTTTTCTAATTTATAGTACCGATAATTTTTTTTTCGTGATGCATTTAGAGGCGGAGCTATAATATTATGGTTTTTAATTTTGGAAGACTCTTTTTTAAGAAGACATTAGAATTAATCTTGAATAAACAGTAAAAAAAAATAAAATAGAAAGGCAAATTAATCCGCTCATAATATATTTAATTAATATTAATTAAGTTAAGAGAATTATTATAAAAAATTTAAAATAAAGGAGTCATGCATAATATCGTAAATTTATTTTCCAAGTTATCTACTTCTTAATTATGTCATTTAAAAACTAGTTTACCACATTACTAGGTTGTCCACGTTGTTCTTTCCTTGCACGTTTCCTCCACATCAAATTATTTCGATTAATTTAATAAAAAATATTTTTTTTAAGGAACTGTAATAAAATATAAACAATGTGAGTAATAAATTAAAGCTAGAGTCCAAATGCAATCAGTATGTACCCACGGGTTGGTATGACTTGTTTCGTGGTGTACAAATTAGATACATTTATTGTATTCACATTAGGGGCGTTAAAATCGAACCGAAAAACCGTATCAAATCGAAAAGTAAAATCAAATCGATTAAAATTTGATTTGATTTGGTTTAGTGTTGAGTAAAAAAATTCGAACCAACCGACATATAAATATAGAATTTTTATTTATACTTTTAAAACTGTATATAGAATCTTCTATTAAAAAACATATCTAAAAATATTTGTGATTCTCTCATCGGATGTTTCATAGAACTGTGAAGTGCGTTTATTTTTATTTACTTTAAATAGTGGGTTGTATCACTTTACTATCAAGTGTTATTGAAATCTGTCAATAATCTTTTTGTTTTCATATTCATATATTAAGATTTCTTATATCTTTTTCGAATTTGAAATGGTATTTCAATAATTTAGAATTAAATGGAACATATTATTATTTTGGTATCATATTGATTTTTATGTTTAATTATTAAATTACCTCGAAAGCATGCATAAAAAAAAATTATTGTTAGATGACTGAAAAAATAACTATCATGCGTTACTAAAAAATTCTCCCATATGAATAGTTTAATAGACCATATGTTTGTTAATTTTTTTAATTTTTATTAAATATATCCAGTTATCAAAATTTTATCTATAACTTTAACTAAGTAAGAATAAAATAATATTTATTTAATAAAAAAATTCGAAAAAACCAAAAAAACTCACAAAACCGAACCAATCCAAACTGATATAAAAACCGAACCAACCGATCCACGTACACCCCTAAAATTCAATCACATGCATTATGGCACTCATAAAAGTAAGGGATCTATGACCAAAGAATATGTCGAGATAGATGAGATCCTTTCACCGTTAATCAAAAGTCTCGGGTTAAACTTTGGAAATAAAGAAATCCCTAATAAGGCATGCAACATAAAGATTTCGAGTTTACCACTTATTTATATTATTTTATACCATGTTTAACAGATAATAATTATGGTTTATATAGTAATAAAAGTATGAAAGAAAATAGAAGAGTTGAAAGTTTAATTTGGTCAAAATATTCTAAGAACAAACATGAGTATTAATTGTCGTACGAAGCAGCTTTCCAAAGGTCAAATTTGTAGTGTTCAATTCCAACACAAATTAATATGGAAAAGTGCACTGGATAGGATTTTGTTAATCTAACAGTCAAAAGGGCCGTCAAAGATTAAGATGTATGGATATGATCGCTCTACCTTTAACGAGAAGTTTCGAATCTCAATCTTTAAAATAAAAAAATAATGAAGTGTTTATGCTTATTTATAATGAGGCTTATTTGTTATTATGGTAAATCAATGTACCAAGATATCAATTTGAGATCTTATTTCGGTTTGATACGTCCACCTACGAGACTCACCTTTGGCTTTCGTCTCGATAGGTGTATTATTATACATTTTCCCAAAAGAACATTCATTCATTTCTTTCTTCCCCGTCGACCACGACGACTGAAACGACGCGAAAAATTCAGACCTGTAAAGAAGAAGGGCCGGTGGGGGGCATTTGGGAAAGTCGGGCCGATCGGGTGTCTTCATTCGAGTGACGGTACAGAAGATGAACGAAACGAAGTGAGAGGCCGGGGGGCAGGAAAAAGAGTCGAGTCGATCAGGCTCGACGATTTGGAGAAGCAAAACGAAATCAGAATTTGGCCGAAAAAGAAGCAAGGCTATGGAGACCGATCACCATCGATAAAGAAGAATCTTTCTAAATCACTTCGTATCAGCGGGGCCTTCAAGCATCCGAAATACGGGGGGATTGAAAATGACATAGCATTCCTGATAGAAAATGACGACTCCTTCAGAAAAACAAACTTATTCAAGTTCTTTTTCCCAAAGAAGTCCGTCTTGTCCTAAATTAACTAGGAAACAAATAACTGATGACAAAAAGGTCACAATTTGGCTAAGTTTAAAGAATAGTCACGCAGGACCAAACAAGTAAGAATTAATATCTTCCATAGCAACACAATAATACAACATAAACACAAATGTACATATTCAACTTCTAATTTCGTCCATAGGCAAATTTATGAATGCTTGAACGCTTGGCTCTTCTCCAAAGCTAACCAACGTCTTTTCTTGTCTTATCCGACGTGCTACCCACTTCTTCCATCATTGCACAATGATAGCATGAATGTAGCTTCTTCCAAGACATGAACGTTGCTTGATCAGGTTGGCTTGCATCATTATCTTTTCCTTTAGTGGGCTTTAATCAATCCGAATTAGTCGAAGTCCCAAAAAAAAGTACTCGATAGCGAGTGGAAAAATAAAAATGATTTCAGGGGTATGTTTATTAATATGATCATAAATTACTTTTAGTTTAATTGTACTTAATGACATTGATTATCAATTCGGAATTCTTTTTAGATAATTGATATGCTTGGCCAATTGTATTAATGAATTTTTTTCTCGTCTCTTTCTGGTTAAATAGTTCGTCTAAAGTTTATTTATTGACAAATACATAATTGTGTTTTTCTGATTTTTCATGCAGTATTTGATATTCAATTTGGAGCGTGACTAAATTTATTGCGAGTTGGAAAGTCTCACATTGAAAGATACACCGCTCTTTAACAAAAGCGATTCGATATATATAACTCGCACTCAAGATCTCTGATTATTAAGAATAAATCAGTACTTACAATTCAATAATAACCGTTAAAAAGGGTATTATATTTGTGTCGTTGGGCAGGTATAGAATTATGGGAAAAGAGCTGTCAGCATATACTTTTTGAGATTATGTTTTAATTATGTAACATTAGTTTAATAACGTGGTGTTTTATTATATGATATGATTCTCCTTTTCAATCATCTAACGTTATTCACGAGTTTACCTGAAAATGCATTATTAATTAATAAAAGAAGAACTACAACATTAAGCTTCTTTGAGGCATAATATTAATATGTCAAATCATAATAAAAAAGCAGTTCAGTGTATGAAGTATATTCCGCGTTTCATGCAAAATTTAGAAAAAAATTGTACCCAAAGAAATATAATGTAGAAGGCTCGAAATTATAATTTATAGGTCATACAGAAAAGTATTTTATAATTATTCCAAAACTTTCCTTCATGTCAAATCAATATAGATTAAATAAAAATATTAGCAAAAAAATACAATCCTTTTTTTAGATTTTCGTGTACTTAATTAGCATTTGAGGGAGATAATTAATAAAATATTTTAAGAATTTATATCTGATATTTTCGTTGTTTAACTGACAAGGAAACTAGGTCAGTCATGAAGTTTGTCGTATTTGATTGCATTACATTTTTCTAAAATAACATTTTAATGTCAACCTCAAGTCACTTAATTTTTAGGCTGACAAATTTTTAAAGACGGAATGATATGTCAGCTTAGACGAGTTCTGTATCGAAATGAAAGAATAAAGTGAAGAGTTTTATAAGGCATAACGTAAATTTACATGGTATGCGTGCTTTTGAACTTGATGATGAGAATTGCCCAAGACCATATAAGGAGACCAAAGACCTTAAATCCCATCAATGTGGGACAACTCAACATGCCCCCTCACGCCCAGGCCTGCACTCTGGAGCGTGAACAACATAAATGGGGGCCCAACATCGGTAACAATAATTGGGATGGGCCTGACTCTGATACCATGATAAATGGACCTTGGGCCCAACTTAACTCTAAAAGCTAGCTTATGAGATGAGGATTGCCCAAGACCATATAAGGAGACCAAAGACCTCAAATCCCACCGATGTGAGACAACTCAACAATACGTACCATGAACTTGAACCGTATTAATACAGATACTCATGATTGATAGAGAGAAATTATATGATCATAATATAATTAATTATGATCTAATTACCCTATCAGTTGCTGATGTACAAAACTAATTTTCCAACTTTAAACCTCATGTTCAGCGTCTATGATATTAGGGTGAGCTAACTCCAAAAAATCCGTCCATAATTTAGATTTCAGGCTGCAACTCACCTGCATGAAGTCTGAATCGTCAGTAATCGTCGGTCAGCCATAAGGCCTGGACTGATTGTAAAGAAAGAAGCCAAGAGGCCGCTAGAGAAAGGGTTTCGTTTTCGAGTCTGTTTTCGATTCTTCCAATATTAATATATACAAAAATGTAAAAATTGAAACCTTAAGAGGCAAGTTTGGGAGCTGTTGCTTAATTTTATTTTATTTTAAATATAGTAGATAAGCATATCTTGATTATTAGTTGGGCGAATGGTTAACAAACCATTGACGTAACAGAGTAGATCATTTAATAGTTAGAATATAAATTTCTAATTTATACTATATAGGTCCATTTCCATATTATGTAATCATAAAATTCTAATAACGTCTGTATCATGTTATCAAGAATCTCAAAAGATATAGATTCTTTTGTTTGATTAAAGAATATAGTCCAATCTTCTTTGCTTCTTAAACAAGTTTTCATCCTCTACATATTTTGACTCCAACAAATTTTGAGCTAGCTTGTATTGAGTTGTACCACATTAGCAAGATTTAAGGTCTTTAGTCTCCTTATATGGTCTTGAGCAATCCTCATCTCATAAGCTAGCTTTTGGAGTTGAGTTAGGCCCAAAGTCCATTTATCATGATATCAGAGTTAGCCCATCCCAATTATTGTTACCGATGTTGGCCCCCCATTTATATTGTCCACGTTCCAGAGTGCAGGTCTGGGCGTGAGGTGGTGTGCTGAGTTGTCCTACATCGGTGGAATTTGAGGTCTTTGGTCTCCTTATATGGTCTTGAGCAATCCTCATCTCATAAGCTAGCTTTTGGAGTTGAGTTAGGCCCAAAGTCCATTTATCATGATATCAGAGTTAACCCATCCCAATTATTGTTACCGATATTGGCCCCCCATTTATATTGTCCACGCTCCAGAGTGCAGGTCTGGGCGTGAGGGGGTGTGCTGAGTTGTCCCACATCGGTGGGATTTGAGGTCTTTGGTCTCCTTATATGGTCTTGAGCAATCCTCATCTCATAAGCTAGCTTTTGGGATAGAGTTAGACCCAAGGTCCATTTATCAGCTTGCTCGTATGTTAATTTTCATTTAATTATTTAATAGCACGTGGCTAATTAATTTGAAAAGTATTTCGAAGCAGCAATTAGTGTTTAGTGTTTGACCAACATTTTAAAAAATTCTTCTAATTATATTTTTCTCAAAAGTGCTTCTCAAAAAAGTATTTTCGGAAAAAAATTACTTTTTTTCTATTTCTCCAAAACTACTTCTGCTTCTCCTCAAAAGACACTTTTTTTTATTCTAAAAAATTTGACCAACCACTTTAACTTGGAGAAGCTTGGCCAATTAAATAGGCTATAAGACACAAAATTTCAAGTCGGACAAAAAAAGAAAATGCAGTAATTTGACTTACTGCATAAAAATAATTTAATTATGATGAATCCGCTAAATATTGAACTAGCATATCTTTGAAATGCAGAAAAATAATTCACATAACTAATTTCAACCAATATGGAATTAAAGTATTATAATTTTTGGGATGAATTTAAGACATGCAATCAAATCTTAAGTTATTTTTTTCAATCAAAGATCAACCTAGGGTCCTAGAGTAGAAAATATTTTAATTTTTTTAAAGTAAAAACCAAATTCAACAAATTTCAACCTAAACCAGGTTAGGACATCTAATAACTGCCACGTTTTCCAAACTAAACCAGTTTAGGACATTTAAATGATCTATTGCTTGTATGTATTTGCCTATGTATGTAATATATATATATATATATATATATATATATATATATATATATATATATATATATATGTGTGTGTGTGTGTGTGTGTGTGTATTTAGGTACAAACACACACAAGCACATACATATACATGTATATAAACACCGGAAAAAGTTTCACGGAATAAATGAAATTCCTTCATTTTTAATTAGAGGTTTTGAGTTTCAATTTTCGAAGAAATGAAAAAACTCTTGATAGAGAGTGTTTCATCCTTCACTAAGTCTTACGCAGCGTGAATCCAGATTAATTAGCTGTATTAATGAGTTTCAGAACGAACTTTTAGAAGGAAAAAAATAGATATTTTAAATTTTTATGGTCGTTTTAAACAAATTTTCGTCATTAAAACCCTAGCTTCTTACTAACGTATCGTCGAGCTATTGGATGGATCCTTTTTTTAAGAATTAAAAAAAATCAAGGGCCGTCTAAAATTATCATTATCGTTGAGTAAATAGTTTAAAATTATCCTCCATTCACCTTTTACTCGACAAATCCAAATAACATTATATGTGGACTTAAAATTACCCTAATATTAAATTATTTACTAAACGATAGGAGTAATTTTGACTCTTTTCGTCGATAACACCGCGTAGCTTTTTGTAATAACCTTTCATTTATGCAAGCAAACTATTTTCTCAATTTTCTCCACAAGCTTTCAATTCTCCCATTGCCTACGATATTGGTTTTCCCGCACGGCACTGACAATCTAGTCTAGCGTGCATAGGGGACCTCAGTTGGCGGACGACAATCGTACTGACATCGATTGCCTAATCTTACGTCGCCCTTCTAAAGAAGCTCAGGAAGGCGCCACGTAACAGTTGGTATCTAAATAATACAATGATGTCAATCAATAATGCTGATTGAGATATTTTCATCACTTTTAACTTTAAAAATGAAAGAACTTTCTACTAAACCTCACCTGTTCTCTTGAAAATATAACACTAAAAATTATTAACAATTATTATTGAAATATCCTCTGGAATTTTGCACTAACTTGAACTACCATTTGCTTTATACCATTTCTAGCCTAATTATACTTTTAACAGATAGCCAACTTTGTTTGTATAATCTTTCTTCTCTAATTACCATCCCATCTTCCTAAAATTCTCACCTATAGGTAAAGGTGAAGTTCTTCTTTGGGAGGTTTGCCTAACTTTTAAAGCAAAATCTTGATAAAGTTATTTTCTTTTCTTTAATAACTTATTAATATTTAAATTATTTTGAGAAAAAGGGGAAAAAAAAGTGGGTGGATCTTGGTTTTTCAAGATCCCTTGGATTATTTGAGGTAACTTTTAAACTAAGTCCTTACTAGTTCAGTAGGCTCATAGTCTATTTGGTCAAACTTTTCAAATCAGTTTATTTTAAAAAATATTTTTATAAAAAATATTTTTAAAAAGAAACTATTTTTTTCTACTTTTCAAAATTACTTATACTTCTACTTAAAAGCAATAGCTTGGCGAAATATCTTATTTTTGAAATAAAGTACTAGTGGCCATCATAGTTATTTTTGAAACATCTTATAAGATAGACAGTCACGTCATCATAAGTCTAACTAATCATAGTTATTTAAGCATACTTGGTTGTCAAGTTTGGATGACCAAGAGAGTACACTTTTTTTTTACCGGGAGGTAAGGTTTATGTCCCCCTCCATTTCTGTACGTTATATTATATATATGAAAATTAACACTAGGCATGCTTTTCATGCCGCCTAGTGGATTTATTTTTAAAAAAAAATACTATTGGCCAAAAGGAAGTTTAGCCAATCACGTTATAAATTTCACTTCAAAGAAATAGTTGGATGATTCTTTTTATTTTGTAGACAAATTTGGCCCACTTGGCTAACGATGACAGAATTTAAATAGTAGCCACAAAGAAGGTTATTTATGCAAATGCTCCAACTAAATAATCCTTAAACTTCTGGCCCAAAATCCCTTGTTTTACAATTTAATCCATCAAAAAGTTGGGATCGTGCTAAGATTAATGGATCATAATCCATCTTACTAAAAATGGAAAAATTATGGTCTCTTATTTCATTTAAAGGCACATAGTTCATAAGCTTTCTATAAATTACGTCAAATATTTATAGATATTTAGTTAATTTCGTAATAAACATATAAAATTTAAATAAAATATTATTAAATTCATGTGAACCCGTAGCTTACATACTAGATCGGTCTCTTATTTCATTTAAAAGGCACATAGTTCATAAGCTTTCTGTGAACTACGTCAAATATTTATAGATATTTAATTAATTTTTTAATAAACATATAAAATTTAAACAAAAATATACTGAATTCATGTGAACCCGTAGCTTACATGCTAGATCGGTCTCTTATTTCATTTAAAAGGCACATAGTTCATAAGCTTTTTGTGAACTACGTCAAATATTTATAGATATTTAGTTAATTTCTTAATAAACATATAAAA
>MCJB01002692.1:280068-304913 GCA_002018475.1 Nicotiana obtusifolia | reverse complement strand
GTACGCCTATCACAGGAATGATGTATATGGGGGAGCGGGTGGCACGCCTGCCACGAGATATTGTGATTATGGTGACATGTATAGGTGGAGAGACCGTAGCCGGTGCCACACTTGTCACAAGATGAATTGTGTTTTATATTGCAATAATTTGTTAAATTCAGTTATTTAATATTGATATACGTATGTTTATTTACTTCCTTATCTGTTTATTTTATCCATGTTTAGTTGCTAATTGTAGTAGTGTATAGGTATATATATATATGCATATGTTATGTTCAACAGGTTTATCTGGAGTCCGGTCTAGCCTCGCCACTACCTCGCCGGGGTTAGGCCAGGCACTTACCAGCACATGGGGTCGGTTGTGCTGATACTACACTCTGCACTTTTGTGCAGATACCGGCGCAGCAGGTGTCGGACAGTAAGTAAGGCGGACTTTCAGATTTTGGCGCGACCTTCCAGGCGACTCAAGGTAGGACTGCAGCCGTTCGCAGCTCTTGACGTCATCTGCCCATACTTTTGTCTCTATTTCCATGTAGTTCGGAAATAGCATTTTGGATATTTCTTTCAAGACCTTTGTGTATAGTAACTCTTAGACTGTCTGTGAACACTGTGACACCAGTTCTTGGGTAGATTTTTGTAAAGGGAAGGCGATGTATATATAATATTTCCTCATGTTAACATTATTTATGTTTATGATTTTGCGAGCAATTAAGTATGAATGTTAATGTAATTAATGGGTTTAATTATCGGCTGGCCTAGCTCCCATTAGTAGGTGCCATCACGACTCCCGAGGGAGGGAGATTTGGGGTCGTGACAGTAATGGACTTGATATTTTAGATACTTGACGAGCTACTTGATTAACCGTGAAAATTGTACCTCCCTTACGAATTTCTCTCTCATTGTGCGAATTCATCAAACGTTTTTCTTGAAGTTCATAACTCATACGTATATTTCATGAGTGGGGCCAAGAACTCGTTGAAGCTTCATACTCTAATGGGATCAGACTGAACGTCTCAGCGGTACTCTTATGGGATCGGGCCATCCGTCTCAGCAGGATTATTATAATACACTCTTATGGGATCGGTTCGTTCGCCTCGGCAGGATTATTATAATACACTCTTATGGGATGGGGTCGTTCGCCTCTGTGGGATATTGTATCACACTCTTTGTCATGACCCAAATCGGAGGGCCGCGACAGGTACGCGGTGCCTTACTCAACTGAGTACCAACGTGACGTATCTTTCTTATCATACCATCATGGGTAAATGGGTCAGAAGGGCCATTGATAACTAGAATAAAACATAAGGGAATACTCGACATAGGATGATCCGACATGATATATAAACATATACATGTGACATACGGGCCTATAAGGCCGACATGATCATTTGTACACTCAAAACATAGACCGACAAGGCCATATAAGTATCCATATATATGACATATGTGCACAAGCCTCTAAGAGTACATAAACGTCATAAAGGTCGAGACAGCCCCCCCCCCCATACCAATCATTATACTCCAAAGCATACTAACCAAATAGGCAACTCCTGAGCAAGTGGAGTGTGCCAACACCTTCCGTTGACTTGGTAGCCTACTAGGAGGACTATCAGCCTATCTATCGAGATATGTGGGCACGAAGCGTCCCCAGGCAAAAGGGATGTCAGTACGAATAAAGTACCGAGTACGTAAGGCAGGAAAGCATAAATAAGAACAGTAATGTAAAGAGAGATAGAGAAGATAAAACCTGTAACATTTGAGTTGCTCCATAGGCGGCTGGCATGAAATGCATGATACATACATATATATATATATATACATATACTTTTAAACACATACGCCTTTGCGGGAATTATCATCATCATCATATTGTACCCAGCCTCAAAGAGGACTCGGTAATAACAAACCCGGCCATCATAAGGCTCGGTAGAATCTTACCCGGCCACGTGGAACTCGATAAAATCCAACTGATCGATAATTGCACAATAGGTGCCGAACCTGACCGACTATAGTGTGGCTCGGTAGAGTAAAATAGATACATATATATAATACATGTTGACTCATGGAATCATATTCTAAACCTTTCAGAGTGACGTAAGGTCGTCGCACCTTCGATTAACAGTATGGATATCTTAGAATAACTTTATAAGGAAAGAACAACATGGACATCCTTAGTTGCTAGGAGTAGATCCTCCATGAAATAGCATATCATTTACATTCATTTCACTTTAGATCATTCCAAAAGAAAGAAGGAAGTGCCTTAACATTCCTTTGCAATCTTCTCTCCAATCGTCAACCAAGCTCAATATAATCTTCTTACGTCTACAATGAGTAAACCGACTTTGTCGTCATCATATAAGCATAGTAACTCTCATATTTTAAAACCAATATTCTACAAGAAAATGGACAGTACCTCCCCTATTATTTCTACATCCCATAAGTTACTAAAAGTCACAAAACAGCCTAAACAACAACAATAAAATTCACGATAAGCTCTCCGATTATTTCAACAACCATTTTGAGCGGCAAGCTCGATTTACGATTAGCAAAATATGGTTTGCATCCAATTCTTTTTCCATGAATCTGCCTACAACATCTACAATGCTTACCATATTATTTTCAGCCCAAAACATCATAAGAATAAGCTTTAAAAATAGTCCACACGCCTAGCACCTTAACCTTTATCATCAACCTCTTGTTTTTCATGTTATCTTCTTCAATCAACTTAATTGGCACATATATAAGCCTAAGAACAGCAGAAATAACATAATAAAAATATTTATAACAATTTCCAGAAACAACAAACTATATATATAGCTTCAACACAGCCCACAAAACAAGATGACGGTTCCTTATGCCATGGCAATTACTATCTTGTAGGTTTTCACTCAAACAACTCAACCAACACATGATTAACCTTAGGCACAACCAAGAACAAGATTTACTTAACTTAGGCAGTAGATACAACTTGAAATCCCCAGCTAGTGTAGTTCACAACAACCCTCAATCACACCACAGCACTATAGGAGTTGTATTCTCTTCTTGAATCAACTTTTGTATTCAAGTTGTGCGAAAAACTTGTATTTTTCCTTGAACTCTAATATATATGAAGGAGGGACTGGTTCTTAACTTAATCAACAAGAACAACACGAAATATGAGGTTACTTCACTTTGAAGAATCCTCCAAAACAACCACAAGATGAAGAACTGCGATCTAACAAAGCATCACGAGATTTCTAGCATTGGATTCATGTTTTTATCTTTGGTATTCACTCTAGAATCATGGAGACTGCTTGGAGAGCATCTAGGAGGGTTTAGGAACTGTTTTGGTCTAGAAAAATGAGTTAAAAAGAGTTATAATTGACTTAAATACGAGCTGGACTTTTCCACCGACTTTGTGGGTCTCACGGGAGTTGCTTGTGCAGTGTCGCAAAAATACGAATATCTCTCTATTCTGAGGTCGTATCAATGAACGGTTTAATGTGTTAGAAACTAGACTCGTAGAGATTCAATTTGATAGGTGTATCACCTAGTAATCATTATTACAGTGAGAGAAAATCTCTGTTATATTTGAACTTATTTTCAGCACATTTATGAATGTAACTTGTGATGACCTTTCGTCGACTTTTATTTCACTACTCGCTTGACTTCAAAACTCAACACACGACTATCATACGACTATAAGAACTCATAACATAACCTCCTTATCATGTTAAGCACCCCAGTCTCACCCCAAAAGTACATAGTATAATATTCCCAACTTGACGACTTTCGACGAAACTTATTATATTCAATTCGTTTAGCTTCTAAGCCTTCCAACCCTCTTGGTACTTGTTATTAAAGATCTTAAATATTTGTAACCTCCAAGGTAACATGATTAACTTACTTTATATACTTTCAAAGAAGATCTCATTTCGAGCTTACATCAATTGATTTATGACGTACTTTTGCGTACGAAAACATGGGGTGTAACACTCTTAAGGGATCGAGTTGTTCGCCTCGGCAGTTCTATGAAACACTCTTATGGGATCAAGCCGCTCGCCTCGGCAGAATCGTGCCCAATGTTTGATAAGATGTCAGTGTACTCATGAGTTTTCCTGACTTGAGATGTGACTTATTACCTGGTGTTGACCATTACGTATTCCATTTGATGAGGTATCCGATAATTAAGGACTTTGTGTTCATTTTTGAGTTGTAGACCGTATTATTTGCATATTTATTCTCACTGTTTACTTACCATGTTTCACACTTGTCTACCTTATTATATTTGATTTATTGGACCAATAGTAAGTGTCAATGTCGACCCCTCGTCACTACCTCTTCAGGGTTAGGCTAGATAATTACTAGGTATGCATTGATTTACGTACTCACATTATACTTCTACACTAAATGTGAAGGTACTGAGGCATGTTCATTAGGTGGTCATCTTAAAGTGAGTTGCATTCTATGCTACGATTCACAGCACACGGAGTCTCCTTCATGTTCATTTATTTTATTATGTCTGTTTCATATTCAAGAAAGACGTTGTAGTAGTGTTGTGTTGTTCTACTAGATCCTCATGCACTTGTGACACCGCATTTTAGGGGTTTCTATTAGATGTTTATTATTTTATTTCAAATTATTATTATCACTTTACTTTATGATTTATTTATATATGGAAAATTCGTAAAGAAAAGCACAGATTTCTGTGAATGCTAGATTTTATTCTATTTACTTAATGAAATTCTTGATTTTAAAAATTAAAAATGAATAATTATTGAGATGGCTCACCGTTGGCTTTCCTAACAGCAACGTTGGGTGCCATCACAGCCTAAAGTGGATTTAGGGTCATGACAGCTTGGTATCCGAGCTCTAGGTTCACTTGAGTCTCACAATTCATGTGCAAGTCTAGTAGACTCTTGCGAATCGGTGTTGAGACGTCTGTGCTTATCTTCGAGAGGCTACGGGGTAGGAGAACTTCCCTTCTTGATTTCTCGTCGTGCGATTTGATTCCATTAAATCTTATGTCTTTATCTCCTTCATACTCATTCTTATACGATGTTGAGCGCTTGTAATCAATTGGGCTATATTTTTCCCTACATAGTCGGGCGGGCTATTGTCATCGCCTTGTGGAAGGGTGTTCTATCGTCTCACCTTAGTGGTAGTGCTGTCTACGGTTCGAGGTTATGCACAGTGTATTGTGATGTTCGTGTGTTGTTATCGCACAATATTGGTGTAAATGGTAGGATGCTTAATTATGTGTTGTAGCAGCGAATGATTTGAGAGGAGGATTATTCAGCTCATGGTTTCGAGGTCTGGAATTTAATCCCAACGGAGGGGGAGGCAATTTTACCACGGATGTTCAGTCATTGATTGATGGAGTAGCAAGATCGAATATTTTCAAACTTGGTAAAATACTTTTTTGTAATGTGATATCGTCGTCCTTGCACATTAAGGCTTAACGATGTGATGGTCTTATATCTTTGGGGCAAGGTGTTGTGAAAAGGTGCCTAAGAAGCAGTTATCAGAAATGGTGGTGTAAGGCAGTTTCAGGGTCGCATAGGTGTTTCTAATGCTGATGGCTCGAGGAAGATGATCCTTATGGAGGCTTAGAGTTGGTGAGAACTTATTAGTTTGAATGCTACAGAGATGGATTACGATTTGGTGCAGTATTTTAGTAGCGAATCATGACTAGGGACATGGAGGGTTATGTCTCACGGTAGTTGAATTGTTAGAGGCCAAGTACGAGCAGCAGGGATCAAGTAGTTTGCTTAGGAACATGGTCTAACCGGATTGGGAATATCGCAGGATAGCCACCTGCCTTGTGGAACCTTAGAGTAATTTGGGTCATGGTGGACCAACGACTAAGTCTGTGTATTTCGTTTAGGATGGTGGCTTATGTGCTTAGGGAGTTTGGATATAACGGAAAGAGTTTTCTTGGGATGTGAGAGAACGTGAATGTTTGGTTATCGTTTTGGGATGTAATATGACATCAAGTTTTGAACGCATCGCTGAATCTTCAATGGATGTTAATGGAAATGAACTGGCGCTTTCAACTGGTGGGCGAGTGTGGGCTCAGGAGGATTAACAGATTTCATGGTGATTGCCACTGGGGAAATGTCGTTGGAAGATATTGATGTGGAATTATACAGGTGGGCTATCTCCTGTGAGAAGACTAGGGGTTGCGTGATTTCTAATAAAGTTTATGTGAAGAGTTCTACTTTCTATCCAATGGGGAGCATGTACTGCAAAGTATCACTTGAAGAAGATGGCACGACTGCCAGGAAGTCGAGTGTGCAATTGTGGCTAATAATTCAGGATATATTATGATCAGTGCAATAAGAAGTTATGAGAAATTTGGTTGAGTAACGGTGCGGGATCATGGTAACTGAGAAGGAGGAGTCATTGTAGATTCTAAATTTATGTGATTGTGGCTTAAACCTATGATTGAGTCACGTGGTTATGTGCCTTGGCAGTATCGGGTTATTGATACATTGGTGGATTAGTTATGACTGAGGAAAGAAAATAATAGGGGTAAGTCGAGCAAGGAACTTGATAGTTGTGTGCTACATTTCACCTTATTGATGTGGGAAGTTTGTGAAATGACCCGGATTTGATACTTCTTCATGAAGGTAATGTGGGAGGAAAGAGATTCATTCGATTTCTTCTTCTGGTGTATTCATGTGCGAACAGAGCACAAGTTGTTAGATATATATTCGGGACTAGGTTAGGGTGAGTGACTCTTAACAACGGTTCTAGTGGGCTCAAGAATTTAAGTACGGGGCCTAAGGATTTTTGCGTTTATTATGTGGTTGAGGATTGGGTTTTGCAGCTAAGTGTGAAGGGTACTTACAAAGTTTCTACGTTATCATCGGGTCTGCGGTGTAGTGTTAGAGAAATAGGAAAATATCTTCGGATTCGCAGAAGATCTAATCAGCACAAGTGTATTGGTTGGAGATACTAATGAGTGCATAATGAGGGTATAAAATGGTTTTTGGGTATTGACACAATGTGGTCTCGTGATTTGGGTCACTCGGCATGAGTGTCGATAGAGGTCCTCTATGCGTTTGAATAGGGGTGTTCATTCTAAAGGCAGGTCAAGAAGAAATCGAAAGAAGCTGAGTCCGTTTAGTAGTGGTTGGATCGGCATGGTTAAGGAAATGATCGGTTCCTTCGGTGTGGTAAAGCTATACAGGTGATTCCTGGTTGTGCGTGTGGGCTTGACAACCACCGTAATTTGATTGATTTGGAGGTATTTGATTCTGATGGCTTTGTTATATGTAAATGGATCACGGAAGAGTTATGGCAGTTTAGAACATGACTTGAGTTCTGTGTTTTTTGTGGTTATGGGAAGTTGGTTGTGTGTTGTGATTCATCTTCTGAAATGATTTAAGTGAAAGGTTTTTAGCCAATGAAGTGTTTAATCTACTGGTGGTTTATGAGTTATGATGAAATTCTTGTACTCTCATGTAGCAGCACGATAGGTGCAGTGACCGGTATGGAAATTGGAAGTTGAGGATCAAGGTTGCAGTTCAGTTTTGATAAGATTGTCACAAGCTCAAAGGAGCGGGGGAAGATTTCAGAGGCTCAGAGTATGCTGGCGCTATCTTAGTGTCACCTGACGGTGTTTTGTGGAAGAGGCATTTTGTATTGATTTTTGGATTCTTGATTTGCACTGCAGAATTAGTACAGTTTGTGGTATGGATGTGCTTATTCAGCATAGCATCGCTGCTGGATGGGTTTTCGGGCGCGGTGGATGATATTCCTGCCTTCGCCTATATTAGGTGCTACTCTTTTATGTCGTGGGTTGTGAGATGGCTTGATTATTCATGCGTGTGTTATGATCCGACATAGCTTGTGCTATTATATGAGTGAGACGGCTCTCGAGATGCTGATTGTTATTGCACCTTAGTATTGCTTGGGTTTTTGCAGTGCATGACGTTATCCGTATCCTTAGAGTTGTATTATTGCACTTGGCGTGTTGTGGTCGATAGTTTGGCATATTGCGGGTATGAGCATTATGGCTTGACGGATATTTTCTTATTGATTGTTAAGTGTGGATCGGGTGGCACGACGCCATGGGTATAATGTTCGGATCAGGTTGCGCCCTGCAATGGTATCATGTTGGGTATGATTCCTTGTACATACCTTGTGTGTTCTGTTTCTCATCTTTGAGATACGTACATATTGTTTGGATGACTGTCCTATTTGTTACGTGGGCTGATTAGTTATTCACTGGAGTTTGTTTTCCCTTATGGGTCATATTCGAATTGTGGATTGGTGGCGTCGTATGAGATTTTACATGGTGTTTGAGGTGGCTCATTGCCAAGCAGCTTGTACTGGGTGAGATGAGGTTGGGGACCTGGAATCAGTGTAATCAGATTTACATAATGTAATTAGAAGGAAAATATCACCAATCAGTTCAGAATGCGGCAATGGTTCATGTCGAGCAAAGAGATTTCATGAGTTATTAGTTTGGTGGGTGGTTATGGGTTTTTATCTCTTTCATCGTTGTAGTATTGCGAGAGTTGGAACATGGCTTATATGTATTATGAGGAATATACGGGCATCATATTCGTGAATTTGTTGTTATTGTGGTTGGAGGAAGTTACTATGGGAAAATGAGTTATGCAGCACATGGTGTGATTACGACATGGATGTATGATCATGTTTTGGGTCAGCGTGCTGAGATTGATACGGCATTCGTATGTTTGAATCGGACCTTGTAGAGAATTTGGAATGTTGGAATTTGGTTCTAAGGTTTGTGGGTAATAGGAAGGATCTTCAGTCTGGCTTGATCTAATGTGCTCATATGGATTGTGGTGGCATGGATAGGCGCGTGTGGTGTCAAACAGTGATTTCGGGCAACTCCGGAGCGGTTCTTGGCACGTTCGAGGACGAACGTATGTTTAAATTGGGGAGAATATAATGACCCGACCAGTCATTTTGAGCTCTAGCACGTCGTTCGGTGGCTTGAGCCTCGAGTAACTTCACTTTATGTATTATGTGACTTGCACATGTAGTCTGATTTGAATTTAGGGAAGTTCGGAGGTAATTTGGAAGAATAATTCTCAATTCGGAAGCTTTAAGTTGGAAGAGTTGACCAAGGTTTGACTTTTGAGTAAACGTCCTCGGAATCGGGATTTGAAGGTTCCAATAGGTTTGTATGATGATTTTGGACTTGGGCGTATGTTCAGATTGAGTTTCGGATAGTCCGGGAGCGTTTTGGCGCTTATTATGAAAAATTGGCATTTTTAAAGATTTTAGAATTTCCTAAATTAGATATAAAGTGGACTTTGGTGTAATTGATGTCCATTTGGAACTCCGAGCCTTGGAATAGGTTTGTCTTATGATTTATATTTTGTACATAAAATTTGGCGTCATTTCAGAATGTCTAAGTATGATTCGAACGCGTTCGATGAAATTTAAATGTTTGAAAGTTAAAAGAAAGATTTTGATCGTCGATTCGTGGTTTTGATTTTATTCGTGGTGTTTTCAGCATTTGAATAAGTTTAAATAAGGTATTGGGACTTGTTAGTGTGATTGGACGGGGTCTCGGGGGCCTCGGGTATGTTTTGGGGTGGTTTCGGACCAAGTTTCAGTAATTTGCTGATGCTGGTGCTGGTGTTTGGTTTGTTCTTCGTGAATGGCAAAGGGATGCACGCGGTCGCGAAGAAGGATTTTCGACTGCTAGAAAATTTTCATTGCGAACGCGACACAGGGGATGCGAACGCGGAGAAGAAGCAGAGGTTCCCTTCGCGAAGGCGACAGGGAGTCGCAAACGCGTAGAAGGATGGGGAGATGGGAGCTTAGAGGCATTAAGCTTTCGCGAACGCGGCGCGGTGACCGTGAAAGCAAAGAAGTGGGACTTGGAGGAATCGCGAATGCGTCTTTGGGGTCGTGAATGCGAACGATGGTTTTGGACAGCTGATTTTTTTGCCTTCGCGATTGCGAAGAGGAAGGACCCGAGCAGACTTGTTTTAGTTCGGGACTTAACTCTCATTTCTCTCATTTTCCACTTGGATGGCCGAATTTGGGGAGCTATTTTGAGGAGATTTTCTTCAAGCAACTCAAGATAAGTGATTCCCACTTGTTATAAGTTAAATACATGAATTATGTATGGATTGAAACATGGAATTTTGTAGAAATTGTGAGATTTTGAAGAAAAACCTAGAATTGGTATTTTTGAATTTTGACCACGAAATTAGATATGGAATTAGGAATAAGTTATATATTTGAGTTCGTGGTGTTATAAGTAATGTTTATCTTTGAAAAGCTTCAGAATCCAGGCACGTGGGCCCGGGGTTTGACTTTGTTGACTTTTCGAGCGGAGTTGAAAATTATTATAGATTGTAAAATTAAGAGTATTGGAATATATTTTCATTAATTTGCATGTTGTTTGACTAGTTTCGGATCAAAGGGCGTCGGTTTGAGGAGTTAGAGAGGCGTTGGAGTCGGTTATGGAACTTCGAAGTGAGGTAAATCTCCTGTCTAACCTTGTGAGGGGGAAATTACCCTATAAGTATTATATTTTTTTATGTGCTACATGTTGTGGGAGCTACGCACATATGAGGTGACGAGTGTCCATGCTTTTGCTAAAATTCCTAATTATGTCCAGGTAGACTTAGACTCACGCCATGCTTTTTTAATTGTACTATTTGAGTTATTCTTGCTTGTTTAAATGCTTCAATTCAAATTACAACCTGAGACTAGACTCGCATAGAGTAATAGACTTGCTATTTTAGATACTTGACGAGCTACTTGATTGGCCATAAAAATTATACTCCCCTTACGAATTTTTCCAGCATTGTGCGAATTCATCGGAAGTTTTTCTTGAAATTCATAACTCACACATATATTTCGTGATTGGGGTCAAAGACCCGTTAAATTTTCATATTCTAATGGGATCGGGCTGAACGCCTAAGCAATACTCTTATGGAATCGGGCCGTTCGCCTCGATCGGCAGGATTATTATAATACACTCTTATGGGATCAAATCGTTCGCCTCCGCATGATTATTATAATACACTCTTATGGGATCGGGTCGTTTACCTGGCAGTTCTATCAAACACTCTTATGGGATCCGGCAATTCGCCTCGGCAATTCTATCAAACACTCTTATGGGATCGGATCGCTCACCTCGGCAGAATCTTGCACAATGTTTGATAAAAAGTCAGTGTACCCATGAGTTTTCCTGACTTGAGATGTGGCTTATTACCTGGTGTTGACTATTACATATTCCATTTGAGGAGGTATCCAGTAATTGAGGACTTTGTGTTCACTATTCAGTTGTAGACCGTATTATTTGTCTATATTTATTCTTACTATTTACTTACCATGTTTCATACGTATCTACCTTATCATATTTGATTTATCAGACTACTAGTAAGTGACAATGTAGATCCCTCGTCATTACCTCTTCGGGGTTAGGCTAGATACTTACCGGGTACACGCTATTCGTATTCACGCTACACTTCTGCACTGAGTGTGTAGGTACCGAGGCATGTTCATTAGGTAGTCATCTTGGCGCATTGGCACAGCTGCTAAGGGGACTGTATGATGAGCTGCATTCCTTGCTATGATTCGCAGCTCACGAAGTCTCATCATGTTCATTTATTTTATCCTGTCTATTTCGTATTCCAGACAGATATTGTAGTAGTGTTGTGTTGTTCTACTAGATGCTTATGCACTTGTAACACCGGATTTTGGGAGTTTCCAGTGGATGTTCATAATTTTATTTCACGTTATTATTATCACTTCACTTAATGATTTATTTATATTTAGAAAATTGATTTTAAAAATTAAAAAAAAAAAACACAGGTTTCTTGAGTGCTAGATTTTATTTTATTTCTTTAATGAAATTTTTGATTTTCAAAATTAAATATAAATAATTATTGAGATGATTCACTCTTATTTTGCCTAACGGCAATATTAGATATCATCACAGCCTAAAGTGAGTTTAGGATCGTGATACCTTTACTGTGTTGATATATAAAAGTTAAATCCTTCTCAAGCCATCAAACAAACACATGAAGGAAAAACTCCTCTGTTAAACATGAAATTTATTCTACTTAATTTCCTTCTGCACAAGGTGGAAGCTTCCTTGGGTAAAAAAAAAAAAAAAGAAATTAGAGTACATATTGAAGAAAGGCATGAATATCAGGAGGGAATCAAGGCTTGTTTCTATTTTTGGTTGCAAAATCAGTTGCCTTTGCATCCCCTCCACGCAATGCCTACATTTCTTCGTCTGCTTTTAGATTTCTTCCTCAAAAACCCTTTTATACTTCTTTCCACTTTCGATGCGATATGCCGATTTTCATTCATTCGGAAACACGCACACACCTACGAGGACAAATATTGAATTCGAAAAACCATGCACATAAGGTTGAAATTGCAGTGGACTAAGCTGACTCACCGAGTTTTACTCTCTTGATAACTTGTGCATATATTTATACATGCTATTTCCTCCGGTCCACAATAAGTGATTATTTTACCTTTAGTACACCCATTAATGAAATATAAATTTTTAAAGAAAAAAAGATATATTCACTAAATTAACCTTAATTAATTGTTCATTGACACATTAGAATATGTAAATAAGGATAAATTTTAAAAAAATAAAATTAATTCTTTCTTGATTATGTAAATAGACACTTATTTTAAACCAAAATAAAAAATTAAGTTAATCACTTATATAGATCGGAGGGAGTATTTTGTTCACCAAATTGACTGAGTTTTACTAATTATGTGATTGTTTAACGCATTACCAATTATGTGATTGTTTAACTCATGGGGAGGGCGTGCGATGAGCATTAAGCAATTCGACTACACTAGATTCAAGATACGAACTTACACTTGGACCTAGGGGATTAGGGTGTCAACGGATTTTTTAAAATCGACTAAATCGACCGAATCGAATCGCATCGAACCGATTATGAGATTATTTTAATAAAATTGTAGGTTTTTATATAAATTTTTAGCCGTACCAAATAATAGAGTAGGTTTTTCATTTTATAAAAATAAACCGAAAAAATACCAAACCGTATAAATTTATATATGAAAAATATATTTTATATACTAAATTTTAAACTAACAAAAAGATTTTTTTCTTGGGTCTTGGGATTATAATAGTTACAAGTGACCAATAATTAATATTCAAGGTCCCGACTTTCAAACCAATTCTACTACTCATATTGAAACTAAATTAGTTCAAACATCTTGAGTAGCAAGCCACTAGGTATTCCAATGATCTCAGCAGACCACAATGCATTCGGTATCTTTCCGCTTGTATAATTTAGGTTTCTTTTGTTGGATACTAATCTTTTATTAAGCTCTATTCTTGAGTCCTAACTCAATTTATATATCCACTCGTATAATTTATAATTCTCATGTCTTTGCTTAATTTGTTTTACACTACCATAGAATAATGGGATGAGTCCCTATTCTGGTTATCTTTCATGTTCCTTTGATCATCACTTTTAAAATAATAAAAATATCTAGCTAGAGAGTTTTACCAAAGTCCTATGCAAGTACACATTATCGCATTCTAACTGTAACTAACGACTCTTGCATGATTTTTTAAAAAAATACTGAAAATTAACTGAACCGTACCGATACCGAAAAAAAATCGCGATGATTGGATGGTTTCGAAAAATCTAATATTAATTATATAAAATAAAATAACCAAAAATTTAGTATAATACAAATTTTATAAAATAATCGGTCCAACCAAACCATTAACCCTACTTGCACCTTCCAATTCCTTTTTGTAACTTAGAATCATAATCTTTAGAATTCTTCTCTAGTCAACAACCAGATTCCTTTTTAGTGATCGTCCTCCTCGTTGTTTGTGCTTTTCATTTAGGTCATCTCCAACCTTGCACCATTTTTTGCACCAAATGTTATTTTGGTGCAAAAAATGATGTTTTGGAGCTCCAATCTTGTACTATTTTTTGCACCATTTTGATGCATGAATAGTGTTGTACCAAATTTGGTGCAACACTATTCATTGCATTATTACTATTCATTAATAATTTATTATTATTTTTTATTATATAACACTTTTAATTTAACATATTATAAATTTTAATTTTTACATTTAGATTCCTAATATACCTATTCATCTACACCATTACTATTCATTAATATTTTAATATTATTTTTTTATTATATAACACTTTTAATTTAAAATATTATAAATTTTAATTTATAATTTTAGATTCCTAATATACCTAATTATTTTTTATGTAATATCTTATAATATTAATTTTACATCTTAATTTTGGAGTGTAAGTTTTATAAATTAATTTTCATATATATTATTTTATATAAAATTGTAAGTTAATTTTATTATAAGTTATAATTGTATTAAAAAAATATAACCATCACAAAAATTAAAAGTGCAAATATAAAATATAATATATTGTTGATAAATAACACAATGTTCAATAACATAATAATTTCGAATATTTAAGACAATTATAACACAATGTTCAATAACAACACAATGATCAATAACATAACAATGTTCAATACATTAAAATTGAAAATACATTAAACAACATAATAATTTAAAAAATTATAATAATAATTTATTAGTACTCTGGTAGGTCGTTTCCAGATCCACCAATATCATTAAAATATTGAGTGTATGGGGCAAATGATTGTTGTGGTTGTGGCTGTTGAAATTGTTGACTTCTTTTATCCATTATTCGTTTTTATTCTTGTCGAATAAATTCACGAATATTTGGATCACCAATAGAATCTAAATTCGACAATAAAAATTTTATTTTCTTCTTTAAATTCTTTTAGTTTCAAAGCTCTATCTTTCATCTCCAAATCTCGCTGCCTGTCTGCACCTGACTTTGCCAACAACTCAACAAGTCGATTATTTTCTGATTGGACCATTTGCATAGCAGATGAAAAACCTTCTTCAATTTTTCTCTTCAATTTTGCTTTCTTCACCCTAATAGGTCGTTGTGATGATGTGGAATCACCTGCAACATCCTCACAAATTTAGTGAAAATGACGATAAGTTAGGAGATGATACTAGAGGTGAATTAGGAGTAGGAGTCTCGGACTCCGATGATATATAAGAAGAGCCTTTTTTTCGAACTTTTTTACTTCCAGCATCGACATCTTTAAACTTCTCAAAATCCTTCATCATTTCCCACACATGATCAAATTTAATACCTTTTTTGTAGTTCGGATCTTGCATAAGTAAAGATTTTGCTTGATTAATCTGTAATATTTTAAAAAAAATTGAAGGGAAACTGTAAGAAAGGATTTTTTTCTGAAATTATAAAATAAAATTTAAGTAAAAGAAAATAATATATTATAAGATAGAGAGAGAGGAATATAAAAGGAATATTCTTTTTTGGTGCAAAAAATGGTGCAATGAGTTGGAGTTAATTTGCACCATTTTAATGTTTGCACCAAAATAATGTAAAAAATGGTGCAAAGGATTGGAGATGCCCTTATTACATTTGTTGCATTTGTTTTCTCTGCGGCAGCAACACCTTGGCCAATATTACGAGAAGTTTGGGCTGAAGATTTCTTTGCTATTTCTATCGAAGCTTTAAGCTTTGGGAAGATAACTTTTAATTTTTGCTTTGGATGGTAAAAAAATATCGAATGGGTCATGCCTCATGAGTGAGGAAGCTCCAATTAGTTGGTTCTTTATGACTAATATTTTGGTAAAATTTTCCACTTCAATCTAATTTCAGTGGTGGTGGAGGGGCAAAAAGGCTAGCGGTGGAGAGAGCTCTCAAAACGGGCCAGGTTAAATTTGGTGGGTTAGGACTGGCCGGTCCGCTATATGAATAGACCTTAAAATGGCTAGCCCAACCCAATCCTAAGAGGGCTGCCGGCTAGGGCAGGTCGGTTCTTCAATTCTTTTTAATAAAAAAAAGAATTTCTTTAAATTCTTAGATAATTTTACGTGACATAGTCAATTAATCATGTAAATAACTTCTGTTTGCTTAGAGCATACAAAAGCTTGATATTTGACTAGGAATCTCGTAATTGAAATGGCAAATCTCTATATCTCTAGCTCTTTTATTTTAAAGTTACATGAATATTTTCCTAATACTTTTCTTTCATTTCCTCAGATTCAATGATTGCTTCAATAAGTTTATATGCTGAGGTTTTTTGATTTAGGATCAAGATCATTTGCTTATTTCAACATTATAGTTCATAAAATTTTTGAAATTCTTTAAATTTGCTAGTGGTGAATTTTTTTTTTTTTTTGGTATTTAAAATTGATCTTTTTCTATATTGAAGAGCAGTTTAAATATTAATAATATATTAAAGTAATCTAAACTTATCATTGGCCACTTGAAGTAATATTTTTTTTGTAAAAAGATTAAAAATTTTCGAGTTCGTTATTAGTTAAGCAAAAGAAAAATTAATTTTGTCATATTACATGCATGTCAAAAATCTAAATTCTAGTTGATATGGAAGATAAATGAGCAATCTAGGGTTGGGAAATGAGGATTATAGTTAATGTTTTTTTTTAATTTTTTAGTTTTTATAAATATTAAAAATTTAATAGTTAATTAATTTAAATTTAATTAATGTTTGGCCTGCAGACTGACCCAGGTCCAGCCTCAGTCAAGCCTCAAGGGCCAGCGGACTGTCTTGGGCCAAGCTTATAAGCCTTAGTTTTAAATGGGCTCAAAAACTCCCAGCCCAACCCTACCCAAATAGCGGGCTGGGTTGGACTGGCCTCACGGGTCAAACTCATTTTGACGGCTCTAGTGGTGGAAAAACAATGGGAAGGGGAGGGAATAAACGAGTAAGGGTGGTAAGATGGCATGCCACGTGGCATTTACCTTACTAAAATTCTGTGCCATGTGGGATTGAATATTTACCTTAGATAATTTTAACGGGGGAGGGGTATATTTGAACCGTTTCGGTTACAGCGAAGTACTTTTGTATCGATAGTATAACAAACGATATTATTGATTATTTTTCCACAGTAAAGAGATATATTTGACCATTTTCCCTAAAATAACTGGTTTTAAAATTGGAGATGAGTCTTTGTTAAGAATATGACATGTGTTTCAATCGTTAAAATAGGTGCAAATTTAAAACTTTAATGGACGGTGAAAATAAATTTAAGTGAAAAGTATAATGGACGGTATGATTAAACAATTAAAAAAAAAGTAAAGGGATATATCAGGCCTCTTTTCCCGTTTGTATGATGTAGTTCGAGTAAGTGGTAAGGGCCTAGGACCAAAAGATTTAAACGAGATGAGGGACCAGAAAATTGAACCTTTTTTTCCCATTAGATTGAACCTAATGTACAGACCTACACTGACCAAAGGGATTCATTAGTTAAAGAAGGAAAAAGTCGAAGAAGCTACTGATAAGGGGCAGAGTTAGAAGCCACTATACGGTTTCAGTCGAAACCAGAAGATTTTATTCAAAATATTTTATTTGTATTAAAAAAATTATTAAATATATATACATATTAAAATCGTTAAAAGAATTAATGATCCGTAGGCACCATAGCTGATATAGCTTAGCTACAACGCCCTGACAAATAGGTCTCTGCAATCTGTCTATGGAAGAATTAACTCCTAATACAATATTACAAAGTAACAATAACAATAACAAGCTCAGTATAATCTCAGGAGTGGGGTCTGAGGAGAATAGTGTGTATGCAAATTTTACCCGTACTTTGAGGGTAAAAAGGTTATTTCCGATAGACCCTCGGCTCAAGGAAAGAAAAAAAACAGTAACAACAAGCAATATCAACAGCAAAATAATAAGAAACAAGCAATAACCATAACAGAATAATAAGAAACAAGCATTATCAATAGCAATATAATAAGAAAACATGTACTTCCTCCGTTCCAATTTATGTGAACCTGTTTAACTGGGCATAGAGTTTAAGAAAAAATGAAGACTTTTGAAATTTATGATCCTACACAAATCAAAAAGGGCCCAGGTATTTGTGTGGTTATAAAAGCTTCTCATTAAGGGTAGATTTGTAAGTTTAAGCTAAATTGTTTCCAAATTTAAAAATGGGTCATTCTTTTTGGAACAGACCAAAAAGGAAATATGTTCACATGAACTGGAACGGAGAGACTAGTAATCAAGGTTGTCAATAACCGAAAAAAAAGGCTGACTAACTACTACTACCGGCACGGGGAAGACACACACTTGACTAACTACTAATCTTCCCTAATCATCGACCTCCACACCTTCCTATCAAGGGTCTGAAGCAACGCCAAATCCTGCCTAATAACCTATCCACAGTACTTCTTTGGCCTACCTCTATGCCTCTTCAGACCACCCAAGGCCAACCTCTCACACTTCCTCACTGGAGCATCTGTGCTTCTCCTCTTCACATGCCCAAACCACCTAAGCCTTGCCTCTCGCAACTTGTCCTCCACCGAGGCTACTCCTACATTGTCCCGAATATCTTCATTTCTAATCTTATTAATCCTGGTATGTCCGCACATCCATCTCAACATCCTCATTTCCGCTGCCTTCATCTTCTGGACAAAGTCTTGATAGTAGAGGCGGTCCAATATTTAAATTTGATATTGGCCACTTACACTTTTTAATTATTAGTTCAAAATTTAATAGTATTTTTGAAATTTTATTGATTTTTCGCACGTATATATTCATACTCCACGTCAAAAATGTTGGGTTGACAGTTCATGCTATCTGATATATGAATATGCCAGAATTACATGCCATGAAAACTGTTTCATTTCATATAAAAAGGCACAATTGGTTTACATTTCAAACAACATTACACTTCCACCTACGAATTAGATTACTCAATTTTGTGAATGAACATGGTACACTCCCAAACTTTTGAAACATAAAAATAGCACATGAGATGCAAGAGACAACTTATTATTGCCCAAAATTTTTGCAATAAACAGAAAAATGTAATGAACAGATTCCGAAAACATATTACGCCATAGAATCCATGGCCAGAATTGTACTGAGATTCATTGGATTCATGTATTCTGATGAACCAGTCATGATTTGCTGCACAATTATCTTATTTGCTCGTTCGGATGGATGAAACGGATCCCAAAATGCGAATAAGTCTCTATTTGGGCACAAGTTAGACAGAGGTGTACAGAGGCCAAGACCATTGTATGGCCCTTGTCCACAACATGCTACCTTTGATGTTATAAATCCTGCATATAACAAAATGAATGTCAATATAATAAAACATGCAAATTTTTAAGTATAGATTTTACTAAACTGCTTACCATATGCTTGTGGATTAGTGATGAAATCAATGTGCATTTGTTGTGTATTTGCAGCAATGAAAATGTTGCTTCCTAATTGACTGTTAAGGTCCTGCAACATTTGTGTAAGTTGTGGATTGAATAGAGCTGCAGCTTGTTGCAATTCGACTGCACATTCGCCGTTTCTGCTACGTTGGGCAAGTTCTGCTGGGACACAACCTAATGGTCCAGTACCAGTGACCAGCACTCGTCGAGCTCCCAGATTATAAAGCCTCTGCAATGACATTCAAAAGGCAATATTAGTAATAAAGATATCAGTTCTCTAACACTAAAAGTTCTTTGTATTTTCTACTGGCATATGTATGGAAAAAAAATGTAAAGTTTGGAAGGAGAGGGGGGGTTAGGTATTTATCTACCTATACAAAACTGTATAACTTCTAGCTCCTAAATGAATGTGTTTCAATATTCTGCTTACAAAGTAGACACTCATTACTCCACTGTTGCTGTCTGAATATATCTAATGTCATGTCAATTTTAGGTACAGCTATTTACCCAAAAAAGAAAAAAGAAAAAAGATTTAAGTACAGCTAGCAACCTCAGTTGACAACCATTTATTTATCTTGGTGAAAACTTTACTGTGGTAATAACTGTTATGCTAAAGGCCCTAATATTTTAGGTATGATATTGATGGCCTCTTTTATTGGTGTCATATTATTGGTATAATATTGATGGCCCTAATATGTAGTAGGAGTTTTATTCTCACTAAGTTTGTTACTAAAAATTAATACAGTCAGAACTCTCTATTTAACAGTCATCCTCTATAACAATAATTTATATAACATCCAAGTTTATTTTGGAACTAATGTTATGTTTATAAGATATGTTCTTTATAACAGCACTTCACTATAGCAACAAAAAAATACGAAACAGACGCCGTTGTGATAGAGAGGTTTGACTTAGAGGATACAATTTGCTGGACGTTTAAGAGGGGACATTTACCATAAAAAATTTACGATTTTCTGACATCAAAAAAGTCAAATTTCTCTATTTAACAGCCCTCCTCTATAACAACAATTTATTATAACAGTCAAGTTTTCACTGGGATTGATATTTCATTTTATGTTATAATATATATTTTTTATAACAACACTTCACTTTAGCAACCAAAATATACTGAACAAACAAAGTTGTTATAGAGAGGTTTGACTATATGTTAAGGGAAACAATTTGCAGGAAGTTCAAGAGAGACATTTACCATCAAAATTTTACGGTATTCTGATATCAGAAAAGGGACATAATCTGGCAAAGCATATTGTCGCGATCGCGCAGAATTGGGCACGAGATAATAGTTGTTGACAAAGTCATTGCCTCCTAGAGTCATAAGAACAAGAGCTTGATTTACAAGTTGTTTGGTACTTGCTTCTCCAATTAGTGCACTCACTCTGCTCTGGTATTGTCTAAAGTATTCCAATTGCTGTGGAATTCGAACAATATTTATCTGCAGATATAGCATAACTTTACATTAAACCAAAGTATATCTAACTTAACAAACAAAATTAAAATATTTAAACTAGAGAAGTATAGCATGTTAAATAGAAACAAAATTGAGTTTGGACTAGTGTTTTTGTATGTACAAATTGGATGCCAGTGTCATTTAGAATTCCAATTCCAGCTGATGCAAAATTGGCACCAACTAAAAGCCTTTGTCCATTAAGCAAGGGACTCAAGTATGGCAATGGTGATTCTGAAGAACCAATTTGCTGACCTGAAAAAGTAAAAAATCAAAAGTTGATTAACTGTATATCTAAATATATACATGTAATGCTGCGCTCATTTTTAGTAGTAAAAGATATATCAAGCTAATTTTTTATCCAATGATATATAAAAATATTTGCTATGTTGCTTGGACTCTCCGAAAATATCGTCGAGTGCGTGTTAAATCCTTCAAAAATAGTGTATTTTTAGAGGACCGATAGGAGTGCAACAATAGTTTGAAGAGTCCATGCAACATAAGATGTTAGCCTTCTTCATGTTACATCTCTTGTCTTGACAACTCTTGTACGTAAAAAATGCAAAATGTTGCATTTTCTTAACTTTTATGCATCGACTGTATAAAAAGAATTTTGATATTTCTGTCGGGTCCCAACTTGAAGGAACACTATATGTAACCATCCATAAAAACTGCAGAAGTTTGCAAAAATAGGATGCTTTGAGGACCAATGTTTAAATTGTGTCTTTAGCTTTACAAGTTTTGAAGATATAACACCAAGCGACATAACTTTTATGCTCGCCCGTTACAACTTTTTACAAGTTATGCCTCACCCCGAAATATTTTTGAGCAAGTTATGCCCCTCCAAGCTATTTTTGCACAACTTACTTAAACGGGGACAATAGTTAAAAAATAGCCTAAAATGATTATATTTGTGCAATCTCCATAAAAGGTGGCCAACTATATAGTAACCTGAAAAATAAGACAGATTGTCCTCTACATTGATAAAAATATACTGGGGTATAAATATTTTCACAATATCAGTGTATATAATAAGGTGCTAGTGTAAACAAAAAGGGAGGTGACGGACTCACTGATAATGTCAGGAATGTTGAAGCCATTAGAGAAACGACCAGTTGCTCTGCGAGTTGGATAATCAATACCATAAGGAGGTGAATCTGCCCTTGCAGTAGTAGCCAAATAGTTATTATTCCCACTGTCAACAAGTGAATCTCCAAACACAAAAAATGCACGAGCCTCAGCTTGTGAAATAGCCACTCCTAAAATCAAAAGAAGGCTGAAAAAAATGGAAAGAGTAGTAGTACTAGTAATAGGTGTGAAAGAGCTAGTCATGGCCATTTTTGCAAATGTTGTCATGACAAAACAAACCTACAAGTTCTAACTGTTTTGTGGAGACAGATAATTAGTTTGAATGCCCTTTCTCGTAAGCAATGAACGTGTATTTATATATAAAAACATGCAAAGAGAGTGAAAACTAGAGAGTGAATTAAATGGAACAGAGTGGCACAGTTGGAAAGACCAAAAAGTTGGACCACTAGAACCAAATAGGCAATAGCAAAGATTATAGTGGTAGTTTGGGGTATTCAATTTGGACAGTTGAAAGCTCTTTGGGTAAGACTAGTAACTACTGTAGTTATTTCTAATCATGAGACAAAAGCTTTTCTTTTTCGAGTCTAACACTAATCTTTCCTTTGAAAGTTGAAACCTTTTACGTGCAATGGTGGAGACACTGTTCACAAAGGTGTCATCTGACACCGCCTCGCCAAGAACATTCACTACATGTATATGTACTAATAGATTCAGGAACGTACGCATAATCTTTCTCAAGCGATATCGATATTTATATATAAAAGCGAAGAGTAAATAACATTAGTTATCACATTACTCGACAAGATTTTAAACTTAGTTCATTGATCTTGTTGAGTCTTAAGTTAGAAGAGGTTGTGAGTTCAATTCTACCTAACCATAACTCTCAGAGAAAAGTTAGGAACTTAACCTGTAATGTCCAAGGACAATATGTACCAATTGGTGTCATTTCCTTTTTCATGTTATTCGTATAGTATTATATGTATTTCGTAAAAATCTGAAGAAGCGGTGTCGCTGGAAAAAGACCAATACCGCTTGCACAAAATCTAGCATATATTGTTGTTTACATGGATATATCTAAAAAATTAAAAATATAGTCCACTACAAAAATTACGGAGGTAGCTAATCCTTGTTTTACGAGTCCTTCATTTGTCATTTGTTTCTTTTTTTTTTTTTTTTGGTGGTGTGAAATAGATACTTATATTAAACTAATTAAACGTCTTTGCATATATATTATCCTTGTTTATATAGAGATTGGAAAATTGTTGCTTTCTTGCTTTGTATTAATTAATTGCTCGTTGGTTTTTGTTTTTTGAACACATTTAAAGGAAGATAATATATAGTGTGGTGATAGTATAATTAAGAGAGAAAGGTTGAGACTTAGTACGTGGTTGGTATACTTTTTATTAATGTAGAGAGAGTGTGGTAGTTCAGATACTTAAGGCCTTGTGGAGATAGACAGGGTCCATGTGATCTGAATAAATAAAGGCCAACAAATATATCACCAACTTATTTAAGTTTGAATGGAAAATAGCAAGTAAATCAAATAATGCAATTGTGTGATAGTACAATGATTAACCAAATCAATCTTGATTATCATTCATAACCATAGGCTAATAGCGGATTTCAACTACTTTGACTACATTTTTATCGTCAAATACAAATTCTACCCCCCAAACTCCTCTAACCCCCGTGAAACAAAGATATCTTTACAGAAATAGCTGGTCGGATTTATTATTACTTTCCGTAATCGATATACATAAATTATGTATTTATTATATACGATTATACATAAATTATACTTGTATTATATATATGTCAATTATTTTTACTTTAAATGGTTGGGTAGATAATTATTTAGATTAATCCTTCATGAAAAATAATAAATAAATAAAGAAAAGAGATCAGTGATCAGTCTATACTGTACGGGCCATTTGGTTAAATTTCCATAATTTGCTTAGATTGAGGACCGCTTTTGTTAATATGACCTTTTGGAGAAATACTTTGGAGGGATATTTACATTTTTTAGCGTTAATTATTGGTAAATTCTGATTTTGGTCCTTATAATTTTTCATTTAAACTTATTTTTTACCCTTTATATATGAATAATATGTTATATTAAATTTATTTTTAGAGCTACATTGCCCAAAAAATGGAGTAACAATACATATTAACATAACACATTCGTAATTGAATGGTTTAAAAGATTAAATTTGTAAAAATTCACAAACACAAAGATCAAATGTGCATAATTCAATTAATTTATGGTTAAGCATATCATCGAGACCAACTCAAAATTTATAAATATAGGTTTAAATATAAAATTTTGAAAAAAAAAACTCCCTTCAACAAGAATCAAAACTATAAAGCAAAAAAAAAAAGGATAAGAGAGAAGCGGCGTTTACTTGAACCTATATTTTCAGGCAATTAATTAATTCCAACTAAAACATATTTACAGTACAAATTAGTTTTAAGGAAATAGACGTGATTCTTTTAAATTATGTCGTCCTTTTTTTGAGCAAGCCACAATATCTCTCCAACCACCCCGACCTATTTTCCCCTCTTTAAAAAGCAAAAGACAATTTTTTTTCCTGTCACGACCATCCACATTAATGCTGACAAAGCCCCTAAATAATGGATAAAAATTGCATTGTAAACACCATACTTTTTACCCAGCATATCATGTGGAAGGATTTCTTCTCTTCTGTGGGCGTCAAGTTCCCTCTTTTTTTTTCTTTTTGTCATGATTAAAATAAAAGGTTATTTTTTGGACTTACTTTTTGCTTTCGAAGATATCGGTTCGAGTTCAGCTCGTGAAAGAGTTTGTGAATATATCTCAATATAATTTTTTATTTTCTGTTCATCCTCAAAATCTAGTCTAATTCAACCATAAAAAACTTAATACTTATCCTCAATAAACCTCAAGTAAAAATAGCATATGCGAATTTTATTAAAATAAAAACAACAGTATAATCGTAGAGTGCATCATCTTCACAAGCAAAGCAAGTTGGTTATGTTATAATTTAAGAAAGGGTTTTTTTTTGTTGGGG
>MCJB01002692.1:256992-279885 GCA_002018475.1 Nicotiana obtusifolia | reverse complement strand
ACCCCCTGAAGCAAAACAAGTGGGTCATTCAACAAGCTTTTAGTACAAACATATTTTGTAGAAATTATATTGTGGCGATCTAAGAAGAATAGGACATAGCTATACAGTACAACCTACATCACCAGAAATTGTCACAGATTCTAACGAAGTATTAAATATGCTTTAATTCAAGTGATAAAAAAAAAATTAATATTGATATATCATTGACCGATTGCATGTTATTCCTAGTTAGGCTAGAAAGTAGAAAATCCTACTTTCTCTCAATCTCATACTTTCAAAAAACCAAATCAAGCTGCGGACAAATAGAGAAAAGAAGAAAAATCTTGTTGGAAATTCCATTATATATGGAGTAATATTTTTATTCGTTGTGTATATATATATGTATTCCTATGAATGAAGCTATTTACTTTTCTCTTTCTCTTGTATGATCTATTCGCTAATTGACAAAAAAAAAAGAAAAAGAATAGAGTATTAATCATTCTGATACAATTCAACATATGAATATGTATTTAAACCGTAAAAATATTTTTTAAACGATTATGTTTTACGTTATTGAGAAAATAGCTTACAGTCTTTGACGGACAAAATAACACTTTTGTTACTCCTTTCGTTCTCATTTTGTTGTCACGTTTCGCTACTCGAACGTCAAATTACATGAACTTTAATCAATATTTTAATATGCATTTTTTCATCATATTAATATGAGAAGAATAATAAATTATAGCAGTATTTTTCGAGCTAAATTTTAATTGTAGAATATTAAGAACCTAATTTGATTTAACTTCAAACATTAGTTCAAGTAACTATCGAAAAACAAAACATGACAAGTAAATGAGAACGAAATATGACAACTAAATGGAAACGGAAGGAATACTAAAGAAAGCCTCGGCCAGAAAACTACATGCAAACCAACCCTTAATATATACATCCCCAAGAAATAATTACTCACAAACTTTGTTGGTACAAGTCATTCTCCTAATTGTATATTTATATAGAATACTGGTTGATATCAACTAATATGGGTTAAATTTTAGTCATGCCAGTACATTTACCTTTGGTTCAGTGTTCGCTAAAAGTTGTTTCGTTTTGTTAAGAGATTACTAAATTTTAATCATATTCGACTAAGATAAGATTAAATGAAGTGACTCGGACAATTACAATTCATGTAACTACACCAACTTGCTTGAGATAGAGCTAAAGTGACCAAGTGCATTCTACGAAGATCTTCCAAACAAGTTTGCTGAAGCACACTTATTAGCAAATAACTGTTGTATAATAGTAAAATTTAAAAGGTTGGTACCTAACTTGTTCCAAGACAGGCATAATGTTTAGCAGATCCTTGTATGAATAACACCAAGGGATGTTGCGTCCGTAACCAAAGGTCTTGAATTCGAGAGTAAGGAATGAAAAAATTCCTCCTCCTTAACAGCTTATTTGGATAGTTGTTTGTAATGCATCGTATTGTATTGTACCATTTAATGAATACAACATTTGAATAGATTATATCGTTTGTCGTCGTTTCCGGATGTCATGCACCAACAATATAAATAATAAACTAACAGTATTACTAAGAAAAAATAGAATACAGAGTAGAATTACTGTATAAAAGAGTAGGACAAAGGACAAAATATAATTATTTAATAATAAGGAAGAGCAAGATGAGAAAAAAAAGCAAGGTAACCATGCCATCACACCAAATACGTCATTCCATGAAGTGGCACTTTTTGTTGTTACATAACGACAGATTTAACGATACGAAACAGTAAAATTTAAGTAACAATCAAAACAAACATTGTATTTAAAGTAATAATACGATACAATACAATAGGTAACAACCATCCAAACAAGTTGTAACTAGGCTCTACGCAGCGTGAAAATCTATATTAGCCGGGCCAATAGATTCTGGTACCAGATGGTTAAGAAATACAAAAAAGGTTCTTGTTCGGATAACAGAACAGACAACTTGCAATCGGTTAACTGTAACTGCTTCATTTGCGAACCTGCAAAATAAAGCTCTACCAAAAAAATTTTGATAAGGGAAAACCCCAAGAGGATAAAACTATCCTGATGTAAAAGAAGCTCGAACTAAAGAAAATTAAGCCCAAGATCTCCACCAAAGTACCTGATATTATACAACTTTGCTAACTCAATGATGACAAAGCTACTTGTTCATGTTTTCAACGCTCAAACGAGCCATGTATGGCTGTATAAAAGGAAAAGGCTTTCAATGAAATAACTAATGAAAATGATAAATGATGTTGGTCTCAAACACAGCTCTCTATTTCAGCTGAGAAAAGAGAGGAGCTTAAAAGTACAGAACTTTTTGTACCGTTGCCGACTATCACTTTTTCCTTACCGTAGCTGCAAGGTTTGATGTATGACCAGCTTATCATTTTCTTTTTCTGTTTCAAAGGCCCCTCTTTACTGTCGACTCAAAATCTGTGGCAAGGAAAGAAACTAGTCAACAAATTAGGTGCACAGATTCTTAGGAAACCGTTGTTGGAAATAAATGAGAAATAACTAAATTCCACTGAGTTTTTTCATTAGGAGTTTCATACGCGATAGGTGTGGGTTCGATTCTTATTACCCCATTTACCTCTCCCTTCCACCCCATGTAATAAAAAGTATCCCTAAAATGTAAGCAATAAACGGTTCTGCTCTTATATAGCGTTTATAACACTAACACCAAAAGAAGACTGCCTACAAATATATAACTTAACTGTGCTCGAGAGATAGCTGTCCATACACTGATAAGAGATGCTAGGATTCTCGAGAAGAGAAGAGCCGTGGTGGTGCCCAAGAAACACATCATAACAAAGATAATGGCTACTATTTAAGAAGTCTGTCCACTTAGTTTAGTTTGTTCAATTGCTAAGGATCTTAGCTTACATATTTATCAACTCATAAAATCCAACAAATATTTTCTATCCATTTATTTTCTTCATCAAAAACTTGTGAAATTCAACATCGAAGAGAAAGCACGCTGAATCATAAAGAACACAAAGAGTGCAACAAGGCATAGGCACTGTCAACAGTCAACTAGATGCTTTACTTTGGCTAGGGGAACTACTCTTAGGATAAACTATGCATCAGCTTCATATTATTACATGCCTTGATCAGCAGTATCCTTGCATCACCAAAATATATTATATGCTAAAAAGTCATGTCTGTTACAAACAGAAACCATACAAAATACAAATGCAAGACCGTCTGCGTTTAAATGCTTACCAATTTCAAGAACTCTATGAAAGGCGTATCCAAGAAAGTTCTCAAGAACTTTTCCAGTATCACATACACAGTTAAAAGTGCTGAAGTTATTAACACAGAGGAGAATTCCTTTGCTTCTTGATGTCAAGTTCAAGTATTCTGTTTCTTGCCTTTTTTTTTCTTTATGTCAAGTCAAAAATTGGAAAGACTGAGGCTTTCTTCTATGTTGTATCTGGGAATCAGGTGGACTTGAGCTTCTTCTGATGTCTTAGTTCAAGCTGACATTTTACCTAAGGAAGAATAAGGATCACTTTATTCAACTGAATGAGAAGTAACAGTTATCAATCATAATGCTGCAGAGGTTTATCTACTTTGAACCATCAATGAAGCACTACTGGTAATACTGGTGGAGACCGGGATCCTACATCAAACCAACAGAAATTAGATAAATTTATCAGCAATACCAGGTCCCTACCATGTTTTAACATTAAGAACAAAACTTCAAAGCCAGTTTTCTCCATTTTGAAATCTGAGCCAGCAATTACACCTCATAGTCTGTTATAAAATTTTGCTCTTATTAAAAATAAAAATAAAAAGACAGAGAACAAAAAGTTCTAGAGAGCACAGAAAGTTTTAGCTGAAGACTTAAAAAGCTGAGAAGTACTAAGATAAGAAGACACGGCAGTATGTTCCACATTCTTACTCCTCTGACCTAATTCATGAAAGTTCTAGAGGTTCTTAGGCACAAGGTTAATTTTCTCTTTTTCCTTTATTACGTTGTATAACTGCTGGAGCTGTCAGTCTGCCATCAATTCTTTGCGCTCCTTTTGTTCTCGGAGGTTCAAGCCGTCAATAGAGGACTTGTCGAGAGATGAGAATCCATGTTATACATATGGCAGACGGCAGAGTGGGTAAGAACTGGATAGAATTTATGAAGAGGAACTAGCTGGGGTAAGATGTGCTGACTGTGGTGGCATGACAAAGGCTCATCACGTATATTCTGTTACTATATATACATGTGTATGGAACCATAAAAACTTCTTTTGCTACTACCTCAATTAGAAGAACTGTTATGAACCTTTCAGTCAACTAACAGAATTCCTTAAAGCATCGACCTAGAAAGCTAGTTCCATACCTCAAAGTGGATATTGACAAATGATACTCGTATTATCTTTTGAATGTTATCAAATAATATATCATAAATAGCAAGATAAGATAACAAATAAAAACTCTTGGAAATAACTACTTAATAGCTTAAATAGTGAATAATTTTTCTTAGACCCATAAAGTTTACAGCAACTAAAATAACACATCGATTATGCATACAAGAAAAGAGAACCAAAGAGATGATTTTCTTCAGCACAGACAGTTATGGTGTCACATGATGCTTTAGTGACCATCTGTATTCTTTAGAAAATCGGATTATCTGATGCTTGTTTATATAGAAGTTTCAAATATTTCAGATGATGAGAACAAATAAGACAGCTTAATATGTCTTTTCTTGCTAAGAAGTGCTAAACCTTCGTATTTCTATCCACATCAAAAGCGCAGGAAACATTAAGTTGGAAACTAAAAATATTGCAATTTAAATTGAGCAAAGGAAAGTGAAATTTCAACACCGAATCAGATGTACATCATGAAGTTCTTATAGACATGCGAAACAGTAATATACAATAATTGATGTGAGACATCAACTTGTTGAGCAGGGGCGGAGCTAGAAGGCTAGCTACAGGTTCGGACAAACCCAATAGCTTTAGTCCAAACCCTATATTTGTATTAAGAAATCCATTAAATATGTACAAAAAATAAACTCAAAATCCAGTCACTAACACCTAATGTCGCTATCCTAGAATTTAGAACCCATTAAGTTCAAATCCTTGCTCTATCTTTAGTGTTGAGTTCCAAGCTTACGATGATTAGAGCATCTGAAATTGATGTGTAGCTGTAAAGTGGAGGTAGGAAGAGAAATCTATTTGTTATATCTGCAGCAAACAAAAGCTGAAACTTGCAAATTTCAAGGAATCTGTGTGTGTACAAACAGATTGAGAGTTCTAAGTCCTTTGCAATTTAAAAGATAATTATGAATATTTTTCATACCGAACAGGAAAAATAGATTTAAACTAGGTCTGCCTGAGTTGATTTTAAATTGTAATCCATAACAATATCTTGGAGAAAACTACCGGTACTTACATGAATAGCACTTTCGTTACCAATTGTAAAGACACTCTCGTGAATTTGGACCCTTCTGTTTGCCTCTGAGATTAACCTCAACCTCCTCCCCACTGGATCATAGCATACAAAACCTCAGTAGTTACACTTTGCAGCTAAGTTAATTGAAATAGGTAATCCATCATCTCTGTCCATCTTTCACTAATAACTTGAAGCAATGTTAGAAAAGCCTTCTGAGCGTGGAATCTATAATGAAATCACCAATTCATATATCCTTTTTATAAGAATGAAGCTGAAGCCAACAATCAGTTGTTGCATCATTCATGTCCTGAATAAAGTACAATCCAAAATGATTGGTCAGAAGTCAAAAGTGGAGAACTTCATTG
Organism: Nicotiana obtusifolia; assembly: GCA_002018475.1. NCBI lineage: Eukaryota > Viridiplantae > Streptophyta > Magnoliopsida > Solanales > Solanaceae > Nicotiana > Nicotiana obtusifolia. The sequence continues at coordinate 274,123 of MCJB01002692.1, read as the reverse complement.
GCAGAAAATTAACTTTGTATAAAAAAGTTAGAATAGATCAAAAGTACCTCAACGAGAGTCAAGTTCCCACCATGCACGAACATCTTCCTTCGAGATGGAAGCATCAACATCCTTGTTATCATCTTCCCCAGACAGCAATTCATCAAAATCGTCTCTCTCAACTTCGGAGTAATATTGATTTTTCTCCACCTCTGGATCATACGTCCACTCCAATCTTTTCAGCACATCTCGGTCCTTCCACCGGCCAACAACAGAGACAGCTTCTTTCTTGGCCTTCCCCATCATGATCTCTTGCCACGAGAAAGCAGCATCTGCTGTCCTCTTAAGAGCACCGTCATTGCAATCACCAACAACTACTGTCTTCAAACACCTCAACCTCGCCTCCTTCAAGACTTCCACGAAATCTGAATCATCAGACACAAGAATCACACACTCCACCATCCTCTTATCCATCACATCAACCAAATGATTCCTCAATGCAACATCAGCAGCTTGTGGCTTATCTGAAACAGTCCTAACCCAAAAACCAGCTCGTTTTAATTCATCCGCCAAACCATACCCAACTTTCGGAGTCAAAACATCCCTAACAGCATTCTTATACTTATTCATCTTCATTGCATACTTAGCCACCAACTTCACCCTCATTTTTCCTCTAGCAGACTCTATCTGATTCAACCTTTTCGTATGCTCGCGCTCGTGAATTTGCTTAAAATGATTTACAAGCTTCTCGTTAGTATAAAATCTCCTACCACACACTCTACATAAATAAGGCTCCTCTACCTTTACAACCCCACTTTTTTCCAAAGAATTCAATGTTTTCCTCTCTTTCCTTTGCTGCCTAACTAAAGGAGGAACATAACTAAACGCGTGTCGATTAGCATAAGCTACTGTATATCTCACAACCCCAAATTCCCCAGCAACCTTTTTTAGCTTTGTGGCAGCATCAAATGGTGGGAATGACTTGGGTGGTTTGTTATCCAAATCCCAGAAAATCCCAACATTGGTTCTAACTGATGAGTCTAAAGAACCAAAACCCAAATGGGATTTGGACTCAAAGTGACAAAATCTTTTATAGGAGCGAATAGCATGGATAAAGGTGCTAGCTTTGACACGTTTCAGCATCTTCCGAGAAAAAAGAATCAAAAAATTGAGGCTTTCTTGATACTGTAGAAGAAAAGTTTACAACCCAGTTAAAGAACACTTATGTCGCGTTAGCACAAAATTGCTTGCAAAAGGCGTTAGCTCAAACTTAACGTATACAACTAACAATCTTTATGAAGATATATCAAGAAAAAATACGAAGAAAGATGGTGGGCACTAACATCTCTGGAGAGTTATAAGCGTGCCATAATAAGTGATTCAAAGGTAATTGCTTGAATTATAAATTTGAAGAAAACGAAGGGAAAGGGGAGAAAATTGGTATTCTCAAAGCCAATTAAGTTAAGAGGTTGCTAGAAAATGCAAGTGAGTGAAGTAAATAGAGGTTTCAGAGACTTAAGTGGACGGTAGAGTTATACCCAGCAACCTATGAAGAATCGGCTGTTGTTATTGTTACAGAGATTTTAGACACGGAAACAAGAATCAAGTATCCATTGGGCCGAGGTAGTGCTAATTCAATCGGTTGGGCCAGATGCGACTTGCAAAATGGATTGCTTTGTTGAGAGTCAAACTGAAGGCTTTTTCTAACTAAGTGAGCGCTCTGACCAATGTTTATCGCGCTTTTATTTCGGTTTAAAATAATTGGTCTCTTATTTTAAAATTTTGATATGAAATTCACATATAGCTATGAATGGTAAATTTACGAGTATAACTACAAATAATAAATATAATATATATATATATATTTGATGTGTCGCGTAATTTTTCTCTGAAAAAGTTTCGCTGGATGTCCTTAAGAACTGGTATTTAACTTTTAACCATGTTAAGAAAAATTGTGCAGAGACAGATTTCCGCCAAAACAACTCTGTTTTATTCTCCCTCCTTTTATTATTTCTTCTACTATTGCTCCTCCTCCTTGAAGATCCAATGCTTAATTCTAATAGAAATTTGAGGCAAGAGCATAGATATGTATTTTAGGGATGCTATTTAAAGATTAGTCAGTACTTATTTTATCTTGAACTTTTAAACTAAAAGTCTTAACTCCATGACACTTTTGTCTTGAAAATTAAACCGAAAAATAAAAATTCAAGATGCACTGGCTAATTTCTAAAATCATCCCTTTAGAGTAGCTACTTGGTGTAAATTCTACTAGAAATTTGAGTGAGTAATGCCCATTAACTTATAATTTTTATACATATTAATGTGGATTGGTTTAGTTGAAGAAAATTGAACAACACTTTGCTGAGCTTGAAAAAAGTTGTGTTGATGAATACAATGTGGGTTTATTGATTTTTGAAAGTATGGGTGATTCGCAAGTTTTGTCCATCAATTTGGAATTAAGGCCATTTGTCACGATTTTGCTGCCTAATATTGGCTGCATATTTATTTTTGTAGAACTCTTTTAAACAACAACAATAATAATCTTATAAGTGGAATTTACGATGCGTAATGTGTACCCATACCTAACCCCAATCTTATAAAGATAGGGACATTGAAATTTAAATGATGGCACTAAAAACCCAATTTGTGCAAATCTCCCTATGACTTGAAGCCTAAGATACCAAATATTACTAATAATAATGGATCTGGGGTGAAATTCATAGGGCCAAGTCCAAAATCTAGTATTTTTATTCAGGAAGTATGTTAACGATATGTGTACAAACTTTCAAGACTAATGTCAAAGTTCAGTAGAAACGAAAAATACTATGTAGTTTTTTGCATATATGTTAAAGTCTAGTGAGCAGAATTATTCGGTACTTGTAGGTTTCTGAAAGAATAGTAAAGGTGTGCAAGAGCTAGCCTGGTACTGTCATTATTAAAAAAAACAAAGTGCATAATTCTTGTAAATTACTATGTTTCCTTAAAAAATAGTTTTCACCTACTTTTTAACGAGAGAACTCTACCTATGTGAGTTCTATATAGTTGATCTCAAGCCTGAAAAAAGATTAAGGAGTGCAATAAGCTGATATCAATATTAAAATAATCAAATTTAATGAATCATTTAAACATTGATTTTGAGGAGATGCGCTCACATAGGCACACACTTACCCGAGTACATGGAATAAGTACAGAGAAACCATTTAACCATGTATCATACCCTAATATATAATTTTTAATACTAAAGAAGATCCAAGTAGACAACAACCCAAAACTATTGAGATTAATACGATCACTACTGTTTGAATTATGACTAAATTCAAACAGACTTACCTCATTCTTAACCCAATATATTGTCTAATGTCAAAAGCATTAACTAGAAATTTGGAAAAGAAAACATTAACCAAATAATAAGTCCAAAGTGTAACAGTGACCAAATGAGCTGAAGTTGGTGATATATGTACATGAAGTTGGTGATATTTTATTGTCAAATGGGCTGAGCTCTTCTCTTTTCGTCTTCTAATTCTTTGAATTGCTGATGTAGTTCACCAAATTTTGATGGGTACTTGAAATTAAAAAGGGTTTGGGATCAAGCCCGACATGAACCATGGCACAACCACGAGTCGGTAAAAACTTACTCACGTCGTATATTTATACCAAAATTATATTGATTTTTCATAATTAAACAGTGTTTCAAAAGGCATTAGTGGGGCGAGCCTTGGGGCAAGGTGCACCAAAAATGCCCCGAGGCGATGGTGTGGGGCGAAAGTCTCAACAGTAATACGCTCAGCAATTCAGGGCGTACGACCGAGCGTTTGAGGTGTGTTTTTATAGTGGGATGTAAGCCCCAGAGACTTTTTCAAATTGAAACAAAATTTGTTGAATAAGTCCTTCATATAATACCCAAATTCTCAAAAGTCAGCTTGTTTTACTCAAAAGTTTAAAAAGGAATTAAAATTTTGTTAAATTTAAAAGTCAAGACTTTTTTTTATTAATTGAAGCCCTAATTTATGGTCTTTCCCAATTTTTTATCTTACCCGCTAGTCTGCTAATATCTCCCAAAGAAACGAATATTCATTTTTTTTTTTTACAAATACAAAGAGAATTTCATTGTCCTTCATAGCAGCAAGTTCAAATTACCGGTTAGTCATCCTTTTTGTTCTCCCATATAGAAAATTTTATTCTTTTCGACTCAAGTTACTTGGTGCTTGTAAGTAGCGTATAATAGATTATTTTGACTAGTTTTTTGTGGGGATGGAGCACATCTATCTATCTATCTATCTATATATATATACACACACAATTTTTATTCAATTTCAATTTTTATACAATTTCACCTTTTATAAATATTTACTGTAATTATACTATTTTATAAAATATTAAAAATTAAATGCTCATGGGGCTTACACCTCGCTGAGGCATATGTAAAACGCCTCGGCGTTTTATGTGATAAGGTAAGATGAGAATATATATTAATTAGTTATAATTTATGAATAATTATATTTGTGAAGATATATTTAATGAATTTATTAAATTTAGTATAAACTCCTCCGTGAGGATAAATTTTAAGGTTGAAGAAAGCCCATAGAGTATTTTACGATTAATATAATAACCACAACTATGTGTCTGTGTGAAATATGACCTTTTTAGGATCACTACTTTAAGAAGAAAAAGTCCAACTCAATGGTATTGGTTTCTCTGGTCAGAGGGTATTGAGTTTTAGTAGGTTATGTGATTTGACTTCTATTAATTAGTATCTGTGTTTTCCTTTCCTTATTCTTTGACTTCAATACTCCAAACCTTTTTCATATCTCAGTTTGACTTCCACATTAATTTTGCTCAACTCCTTTTTTGGTTCCCTACATTCAAGACATTTGAAAACCTAAATGAACAATACTTTGTGAGAGATTGAAGATACAAAGGCAAATGGCCCATACTTTAGGGGGAAGAGCGTAATTTTCTAGCTTGTGAAAATTTGGGTGAAGGAAATCTTTGGATAGAACAGACTAGAAAAAGAATATCCCTCCATTTTATTTTATATAACATTACATAGTTAGATTACGACAAACGAGTTCACGAGAATTCAATAATTCTTTACCAGATCTTGTATATCTATAAAAAAATTTTATTAAATATCTATAAATATTTTATTCTGAATCTAAGTTTTATAGTATATTAATTGTAGGGACCCATAATTTTCTTTTCATTGCATTTCGAGTCCAAAAACTTAGGGTTCAATTGCCCATTTTATGCGACAATAACCTGTAAGGAAGAGGAGTAGGTTTCCTATTTTTGTAATTTATAGTTCACAATGGAGAGATGATCATGAGATTTTATTGAAAAGTTGAAGGAGTCAAAGACTTTTGGCCGAAGCTAAAAGGATGACTATCTCTTAGAAATTTTGGTAAAAAATTAGTGCATGGAATTCTTGTATTATAATGGTCAAAGATTGAAAATTTACCCATGTGATATTATGCTCCTCTCGTTCAAGTAATTCAGCTGAATATATCAACAAGAGACAACGGAGTAATGTATTTTCCATTACTTTCTTCCCTCGAGGAGCAAGACAACTAAATTTCATCATGTCTAGACTAATTTAATTTTCATCATTTATCACTAAATGACGACAGTCATTTTAGGTACTTCAAAAAATGACAACTAGAAAAAGGACAGAAAAGATTGATCGAGCTAGTTTTGTCATAACAGTACAAATGTTTAGTAAAATACATGTGCTTGTAAACTATTAGTGTAGTTTAATATGTGATAACAGATTAATTAATATTAATATATTTTATTTTTAAAAAGTTATCAATTAGTAATATTTATTACTTGATAAAAATGGTTACGTGAGTCTTTAATGTGACATGATTTTATGATGCTGCACGTAACTCAAAGATTAGGCGCACAAAGGATAATTAGTAATTTCAATTCGTCCTATAAAAAGTCTTTGTCAAGCATGGCTACTCAAAAGCTGATTTCTTCTACCTAATATTCCACAAAACCGCAATAAATTCAGGTTTACTCTCAAACTTGAAGGTATACGTTATAAAATAGAAGAGCATGACCGCCAGCTAAAATCGTCAAACAGAATACGCCAAGTACAACAATAAGACTGACTTATTCAATTCCTCGTGTCTATCGTTCACTTTGACATAGTACGGAGCTAGCATTCCGGTTGAGTGAATATCTATGGTCAAATTTCGTTTTTGTCTTAATAAATTTATTTTATATATATATATATATATAAATTATTAATTTAGAGCTTTGGAAAATTAATCCAACAATCGTTTAAACTAAAAATAATTGACGGATATATAATTTATGTATAACTGTATATAATAAGTACAAAATCTATATATACTGACTAGAAAAAATAAATAATAAATCTGTCCGGCTATTTATGTAAAGATCCTTTAAAAGAATTAGAATTCAAAATTTATAAACTTTAAATTTTAATTTTGATTTCGCCGCGGCCACCTCTGCCAACACTTTTATAGTACTAGTTAACACATCACCTTTTGAAAATGAAGGGCCTTATTTTAATTTTCAAGGATACGTGTTTCCATTTTCCGACAATTCATTGTCAAACTCTCTCAAAAGCGCGGCTATCTTGTTTAGTCAAATTCCCCGAACTTTCCCCACAATGCTTACAATCCCATGCACGTATAAATAACTATTCTTCTGTCCACAACCTCCATTATCTCACCAAAACTCAAACAAGAGAATTTGTATTACTCGGATCCTTATATTTCTGGATTTTCTGTTTAGTAAAAAAAATATGGCAACACTCCAAAAATTCACAGTTTTATTTCTCTCAATACTCATTTTATCTTCTTTTCATCAGAAAGTCTTGGGATTGAGGATATTAGAAGAAGAACAATGGTTGAAGCAGACGACTGATTTAATTATTCAATCACTTCCCAGAGGTCAAACTCCATCTTCTGGTGCCAACCCGTGCACGAATATTCCCGGTGGGAAAAGGCGAGGGCGTTGTGCGTTGGCTCAGAATGAAGGAAAGTTAATTGCTAGTCAAGTTGATTTTCATGAAAAAAGTACTGCAGCTCCGAATTCAGCTTATCCCAGTAGTGTGGTTCGCTTTGGAACTACCATCTCTGAAAACAATGATACCCAAAAGCAAGGATCAACACAATAATTGATCTTGATCGAGTTTTTTTTTTTTTTTTTTGGGATTCAGCTAGGATATACTTTAATATTGTAAATTCCCCAATGACTTAGCTAGCAACTTCTAAGATCATTGTAGAACATTTTTCCTTTTTCCATATTTTTTCCCCCAAAGAAATATATGTCATGAGTATGAACGGTGTTTTTGTATGGTGGAGGACAGCTAGATAACATCAAATATATAATATATCTTTCATCTTTCGCCTTCACCGACCCCTTCTTATATCGCGGTTGTTGAAATTGCCTTGTGTTTGTTGTTATCATTCTTATTAGTAAAATTTAGGTGTTATATAATGATAGTATTATAATTTTTATACCATTAGTATATATAATTTAATTTATTATAGCGGGTTATATATATTTGATATGATCTGCTCTATGTATCCTTCCAGCTATTTACTAGCTCCTTTAATATGGATACTTTAGATATTACGTGGAATTGATTTCGTAAAGAGCTTATGTATGATGCATATTGCGTGGATTGACCTTTTTTTTTTTTTTTAAATTCTATTATAATAGTATAAAGTGAAAGGAAAGAGACGCTAAAATGGAGAGTGAGAATTGAATTCATACCTATAATCTGTTGAAAGTTTTTACCAATATATTCAGATTGTAAGTTTTAACGATTGCGGAATGACTTTAACATCAACTCATTGACATCCATTTCATGGACAAACTATTAAAGGTAATATACTCTAATGTATATTGAAGGGAATGTATATGTTTTACTCTATAGCAAAATTCAACTGCGAGATTATTCTATTAATAATCGTCGATAATAAATGGTTAAGATAATTTGAATGTCCAATGATAGATTTTATTTGAGGTCAAAATGTTTCGTTACGGACAAAGAAGCATTAGGTTTTGAAAAAATACCAGCTATGACCATTTATAAATAGATTATTATAAAAATTGGTCAATTCGTAAAATATTATTAATATTAGTCAATTAGCTATCTGTAGCCAAAAAAGGTAAAATTTTTGCTTTCTTTTGAGTGGGTGTTATTAGAATAGATTGTATATATCTTAAGGAGCTTTAATCTCAGTTTTGCGACGATTTGGTGGAGTTTTGAGGTGGTTTGAATTGAAAATTTGAAGTAGAAGATGAACATGAAAAAAATGATAAGTGTATCACACTATGTATCACTTGTGTATCACATATCTATCATATCTGTAATAAATGTGTATCACATGTATATCTAATGTATAACTGCGTGTGAAATACATGTATCGCTGAAGAATTTTTTGAACTCGATTTAAACTACGAATTTTGATACCAAATCAATCCAAATCACCTCCAATCTTCCTCAAATTATTGACTCATCTATATGTTTTCAATGAATCTCAACCATATCCATTGAAAAAAGTCCTTTTTTTATTAGATTTTTGGAATCTTTTGTGTGTGTGTGTGTGTGTGTGTGTGTGTGTGTGTGTATTTTGTATTTCATCACCTTATTTGCTACCTCATCCATAAAATTTTATTTCCGTCTTGCGTCTAATGTTGTTAATCACATTTAAAAATATGGAAGGAGATTTTTGTGTGTGATTCTTGGAGAGAAAGAACTTTATTTCTTTGTATTTTCAATTTTTATATGTGCTTGGCTAATTTGATAAGTCTATGATTAATGGCTAAAGGTTGGTAAGTTGAGACCTTTTTGGGACATTTCTGTAAGATATCCTTAGGTTTTTTAACTTTCATTTCTCCACCATGTTGGATTGAAGGAATTAGAAGCCCACTAGAGTAACCGGCCCAACTTACATATCACCGGTTGGTTACTCAACCCAATTAGACAAACTGAATATAAATTTAGTCAAAATTACATAGAGATTATTCACAAAGTAGTCTAACTTATTAAATAAAAACTAAAAAAAGAAAATCCTGAAAAAATGATGAATGTAATTACATTTATCTACCTCAATAAAGAAGATCTTTGCTCTACAGATACTTTAATATTATGAAAAAGATTATATATGCTAATAAATGTTATTACTTTAGCTCAATAGTGATGGATAATATCAGTTAATCACATAGCGGTAATTTGATACTTATTTGCTAAATATATTTATCAACATTACGAGAAACTACGAAACACTATGGCAACAGTTTTGAAAAGTGTTTTTTAACATTGCCTTAAATAAGAATAGCTTGAAATAGCTAACATTACACCTTAAATCTTTAAAATTCTGGATGATTTGAAAATATTTATGAGCTCCTGAGTACGATTTTTGTATAATTTGATTTAAGTTTCCTCTCTTGGTATCTTGAAGGGGAAGACTTCTAATGTTACCTGAATTATTATTGTTCTAGGTAAAAATAACAATTTCTAAAATTATGAATTCTTGTGAAAATTAATTTACTCGACTTATATAAGTAGTCTTATTGGGTTCTATTCCTAAATAGTCGGAGTTTTTATCTTGTTCAAATAAGAAAAGATTTAATAGTCAAAACTTAGTTAATTCGACGTCTTAAATATTGAAAAAATACTTATGGAACGCTAATTTGATCCACTGTGAATTTATTTATAAATGATAAGAATATCAATCAATTTTGCGTTGAAGTTTCGTGCTTTTATAATAGTCTAGATACATAGATTGACTGAAGACAAAATTAATAGAAAAGTGAAACATTAATTATATTTAATAGTTTTTAATTTTAGTCTCACATTAATTTATCATATAATAAGAATAAGTTAATAGAATTTGTTACAAATTAAGTGAAGTAAAATTGTTTTTCAAAAAAAAAAAAAAAAATTACCCATTGATGTTAAATAATTATTTTGTTCATCATGAATGAAATTGGAGTACCATTGGGATGTCACTTTCCATAAAGAACTACCTGCACTAATATTGTTCTACTGTAATACCATTAAATAGTCAAAAGAACGTCTACAAAAAATATATTTGAGGTACAAAATTTAATCGATTTTAAGGTCTTACAATTTAGGTACCTAGCTTAAATAATGAAAGATTTAATAATCAAATTTTAACAAAATTTTAGGTCTTAAATATTAGAAAAATAACTAAATGATTATTTTATCTAGTGTGAACTGTGAACTCTATTTTTAAAAGGTAAAAAAGGCGAACAATATCTCGTTAAAGACATTCGTGCTTTTAATGTAGTACTAGTCTTACAGTACGCGTGTTGCGCATGTACCCATATTAATGAGTACTCCCTCCGTTCACTTCTAGTTGTCAAGTATTCTAAAAATAAATTTTCAATTTTACTTGTCGCTTTTCGCATATCGAGAGAAAAATAATTTACTTTTTCTGTCGTGCCCTTAATATTAATTACTCATTTCAAATCTATTAATACTATACACCAATTTATATGGATATCACGATAAATTATGCACTTTATTTATTATTTCTTAAGGGTTGTGCAAAGTCAATAGTACACAAGTAAAAGTGAACGGCGGGAGTATTAAAATTTCCTTAGAAATTATATAAATATTATAAAATATATACTTGAGTTATAAAATAAAAATGGAAGAAAAAAGTATAAGTTTTTGAAAGTGAACAATGTTGATCCTTCAGTTAAATGGATGAAAATCTCTTGTGTCTTTTTAGTACAAGTATTTGTTTTGTCGTGAAACCAGAACTCAAATTTGTTGATTATCTTAACTGCTTAATTGCTATAAAAAATTATTGTACTCTTTAATTGTGTCCGAAGACAATTAAGAAAATGTTGAACCCATATAACTTTATTGATTTTTCGATAGAAAAAGTAATTTGATTTGGCTTACTACATTTTCGAAAAAGAATTATAGTTATGTTACCTAATTCATTTAATGAATGATTTATAAAAGCTAAAATCTTAGATTTTAAAATCCTACTCTCTCATACTTCCTTATTAGAAATAATTTTATATAGAATTTCTGAATTTACTCTTAAAAAAGATGATTTATAGCTGCATAAATATTTGTGGCTTGTTTAGACTATAAATTTTAAAATCTTTCTTCTTTCTTAAATTTCATGCTCAGTTAAACATCGACAATAAGTTAGGTTAGAAAGAGTAAATATTAGTGTTTCCTATATAGTTAAAATAAAGAAAGATTTTATAAGCAAAATTTTAATTGATTTCAAAGTGTTAAAATATTAAAAAGCTAATTAAATAATTATTTTCTCCAAGGTAAATTTTATGTTTAAAGGATAAAAAAATCGATCAACATTTCGTATTGAAGTTTCATTCAAAATAAATTTCACAAAATTTTAATCAACCTTTTTAATCTTTATAAATAAATTTATGCTGGATAAAATTGTCTCAATATCCTAAAGAGTAACATATAAGGTATTATAATTTATTAATTAATTTTAAAATTTTAAACTATTAAGACTTCCTACATTGTTCAAATAAGGAGAGATTTTAAGAAAATATGTAGGAAGATTTACCTAAAACTAACTTAAAATATCTAATAAATTACAGTATAATTTATTGCTATTAATTTCAAGTTATAAATTAGAGTATCATATATATGCTTTACTTATCCAATATTGTAATTGGGCTTTTGATTTGATATAAGTATATATTACAACATGTAAAAAAACATAAGGTATATTAATACTTGTTATTACTACAAACTATTATTTTTTCAAATGTAGGCATGTTGTTTGTAAACTTACTTAAAGATACTTTCTTACTGATGTGCCTATAAGTTTGGTTTAGATTGTATAGTCAACTTCAATATTTAAGGACTTAGAAGAGATCTATTTTTATTAGTAAATATATAATGTACGTGTAAGAAAGAAGCTATATGAATTTATACAAGTAAAATAAGAAAAAAGATTTATGTAACCTAAATGTTAGGAGTTCATTCAAAGTTCAAATAAGGAAAATTTAATAATTTTTTAGTTGATTTTGAAGTCCTAAATAATAGAAAATTAACTTAAATTACAGTATTATCCTATATAAAATCTATTTTTGAAAAGTAACAAAAGTAAATAACATTTCGTTAAAAATATAGAATAGATATAACTTTATAGATATATAGATACAAATATAGATATTCTTATAAAGTCTCAACTTATAAAATCAACTACTTTGCTTTCCATCTTAGCTTCACTGCAATTACTTTTCAGACTTGGGGAAAATTCTGAAAGTATAAGAGGGGGATGAATTGTAATCGATTTAGAAATGTTAGTTGACTAAATATAAATTTAGTCGATTAGATTTTGCACATTGAATGATTCCAGTAGAGATAAACTAAATGAGCAGAAAGGTAAAGAAGACACAACAGTTTTTATACTGGTTCAGTACCGTGTAGTACCTACGTCTAGTTCCCTTGGGTCACAAGGGTTCTTTTAGATCTTTGATAAATATTTACAGCAATTATGGTTTCAGTACGTTTACCACTAACGATATACAGCAACAGTGATTCTTTCCAATGTTGACACAACTCTCGTTTTTTGTTCTAACTCTTCCTATCTTTTGTGACACTTGTAGACTCAAGAATACAATTTTGTACTAAGAACTAGAAAGGCTTAGAAACGGATGATGTAGTCGCGTATCTTGAATGTTCTTCTGCTTCTTCCTTTATAGCTTAATGAGTCTTCTGTTTCCTTGTCTTCTGGGGTTGTATTGCAACAATTCTAGGAGTCCTTTTCTTGTGAGGCATATACATCTAAGACAAAGACCCAAGGGTAGTCTCACGAAACTAGCTTGAAATAGTAGCTAGATTCATTCTTAATCTTGAGGATTTGCTTCCTTCATTCCTCCTTGATTTGAGCTTCTGCAAAATCTGCTGGATTTGATTTCTGGCCTTGATTAGCTCTCTTCCCATTCTTGCATGCTTGAGAATCTTTGATAATGCTGATTGATTGATTTTCCTTCTTTGTACTTTGGCTGATTGATTTATTTTTCATGTAAAGCAGAATTCAAAATACATAACCTTGGAGTAGGATCTTTCCCTTTATCAACATTGTTGCTTATCGAGTCTGCATACAAGAATATATCACTAGTCAAGACTTCTTTTAGATTGTTGATCATTATTAAAATTCTAAACATAACAATCTCCTCCTTTTTTATGATAACAATAATCTAAAAAAAGTTTGGCTAATTTATGGGTATTTTCCTTTTTCAATTGTGCTCCCCCTTTTAAAGCTGATTCTTGTACGTTTCTCTCCGTGTCTCGTACCCGTACTCTTTTTGTTTATAAAAAATTCTCCCCCTTTGACTTCAATCAATAAGAAAAAAGAAAAAAGCATACAGTAAGAGTTCACTAAAAATCAAACTTGTGACAATTTCTTGGTTATTGTTACTGTTTCTCTTTTAGTATTTTTTTTTTGCGATTATACTTTTTTTGAGCCGAAGGTATATCAGAAACAATTTATTTATCTTTATAAGATAGGAGTAAAGTTTGGAATCAAGTCTGCGAATACACTAACCTCCTTGTACTCTACTTGTATGATTAGACTGATATACTATTATTGAATCCCTTTAGTACTTGGTCAAATTTAGAGTCAAATACTACAAGAGAATCAAAGTACTTGAAATGACCCTCTTTTGGGCAGTACATGGCAAATGCAGAGAAAGACAAGTAGAAGTTGCATCATAATAGCAATTTAAAAGGCAGAAAGTGCAAAATGCCATGGGTCATATACATGAAACTGGAAAGTGCCTTTGAAAATAACTACTGATCAAACTATGGACACGTGAAGTTTGTCTTCCCAAACCTTACAATTTCCAAATTTCCATCAATTTCTCATATATACTGTCTTGAGTTCTATTTGCAATGTTCAGATTGGCACCCACTTCAATAAAAAAGTTTGGGCCCAAATTAATCAGGTTTTTATTGGCATCTATACAGCTTCCTTTCTGGTTTTAGGTGACACACTTTTCCATTTAAATTGTATAAAAAAGATTAACGTACTTTTATGTTTCAAAATAATTTAATTTTAAGCTTTATATTTTACTATTAATGAATGTTTTCTGATCACCCAATAATTACAAGTTTCAAAATATATTTTTTTGGTTAAACTTTATACTCAATCAAATATTATTACGTTAATTAGAACTCAAAGGAATAACAATTTCTTGAAGAGAGAAAAAGGAAATCCGTAGTAGTTTCACTTAAAAAATACTACTTTTTTAGCATTTGGTTTCAATTTTGTATGTGATTACGAGTTTTACTCCAAAAAGAAAAAGGATTGTATTAATTAGAATTAACAACTTCGCTAAAGTAGTTATATCAAGTTATAATGGACAAAAAATGTTCTATCTTCTACTCTAATTTATGTAACATCATTTTATTGGAAATAAAAATTTATTTAGGATATAAGTTAAAACAGAAGATAATACTAAATAGCACGAAAAGTAAGACTAAAGGGTGTGCGTAGATTACTATTTCTCTTTATAAAATTAGTTGTACCGTTCCCGTCTTTAAAAAGTCAAATTAACTAATTTTTGACTGAAAATATTAAACATTGTATCTGTCATGTTATTATAAGGAAAAATACAACTTGTTCTTTTGTGAACATTAAAAGTGGATAATTTCCGAGAGAAATTAGAGATAGTACAATAATTTGTGAACAATGAAAGAGCAAGTAGCAAATCTCACAACACAAAACGAAAAAGTAAGCACCAATTTTTTGTACCCGGTAAAAACAGAAATTCTGAAGAAATGAAAAAAGGGGGGAAAGACAGAAAAAAAAAAGTACGGTACAATAATATTTACGCCTCAATTCGAAGCTAGCTAGGATCAGCTGTTTGAATTCTCATTATCGTAAAGATTCATCATATTTTAACTTTTACGTTTAATCTATTACACTACTCTATCCGAGATTAAAAATGATAATTCGAGCAAGCTCACACACTAAAGAATAAATATACAGTAAATTTATAATTAAAAAAAAAAAAAGGAGCAAGGCACCCAACCACCCTTCATTTTAGGAGAGGTGGGAGCATCGCCAAACCTATTTTACATTCTACTATGATTTGATACGAATACTGACCCTACCCCTTAGCTTTTTACAGGCAGGAAAAAGGAAAACGAAAGATGTCTACAGAATCCAATTAAAGGTACTTTAGTACTCAAGGCAATATATATATGTATCACTCGATCCCCAACAAGCTCATCTTCCACATGACAGTTCTATATATTACCGTTTGACCAAGATACCACATCTTTTTCTTTTTTTTTTTAAATGAAAGTTTGGAGTAACGGTAAAATTATTTCTATGTGATTTATATATTAAGAGTTCGAGCTGTGAAAACAATCACAAATTTTTGTATAAATAGAAAATACTTATTGCACCGAACTACTGATTCTTTTTTCTTTTTGTAAGGGAATAAAACCATTTCAAGAAGAGAATAATTAAGAGGTGTAGTAAGATAGACCGAAATATATCCATTCTTAATAAGAGGCACGCAAACAAGATTTATGTAAGCAGTTTCGATTTATGTCACAACTTGAGTACTTGTATGCCGGTTTGAGTTTGGTGCTGTGGCTTGTGGGATTCAAGATATTTACTTCATGTCTCAAATTGACGTTTACTTTAAATATTTTCAAAGCGGTGGTATGTTGTATATAAAAATATTACTCTCTTTGTCTCACTTTATGTGATATTTTTTTTTAGTCTAAAAAGCAAATGTGATCATTTTATATATTTTTAGAGATAATTTAATTTTAAAATTTTCTTTTCATTTTTAGTGACATGATGGCCCTGTTTGGCCATAATTTCTTTTCCCACTGTTCAATTTTTTTCAACTTTTAAAAAAAAATAATGTTTGGCCATAAAATTTTTAGTTTTCACTTGAAGATGAATTTCTGAATTGTTAAAAAATTTATAAAACTCCAAAAACTTATTTTTCAAAATTTTCAGTTCAGATCACTCACAAAAAATAAAAAGGAAAATCTACTCTAAATGCATATTCAGGCAATTTTAATTATCCGTTACTGCCCATTCTAATTTATCTTACAATGTGTACCTATGCAATCTAAAGTATTTACCCAACTATCTATTTCAAAATCCTTTCCTTTTTAATTCCGGATCACGTGAAACCCCATTGATTGCCCCAACCTATTTTCTCTTTTATTGTCTTCTCAAATATAAATAAATATTTTTCTCCTATCTTTCTCATTTCATAGGATCTACGTGTCCATTGAATATCTTTTATTAATTTATTCTCCATTTCAAAATGGTATATAGTATATTATTCACGCACAAAATTGAGTTAATTAGATTATGTGACAACTGATATTATTTCAATTTAATAATTAAATTAAAAAAAAAATTTAATCCTTTGCGTACAACTGTACACCCTGTTGGTATAGCTATATATTATACTGGTATCATATGTTAGTTGGAACCTTTTTTGGTTGTATTACCTATATTTAATTGGTACATTGTTTGATTTTTTTTTTAGTAATAGTAGAATAGTACAGTATCTTGAATTTTTTTAATTTTTCTTTATGCATATGTATTATGCAATTATTTTAATTTTTTTATGCATTTATTTTATATAATAGTATTATAGTAGAATATCTTGAAATATATTATTATATTAATATGTGGGACACTATTTTTTTATTTTTCTCTTTATGCATGTGTATTATGTAATACTAGTGTAGACATGTAATTTTTGACCCGCGCATCATAAGCACCTTTAATAATTATAGTACTTGTAAAATAATTATTTGAGCTTATTTTCATAGGAATTCACCTCTTTATTAAATTTAATTCTGTTTTAGGTACAAGATTAAAAATAATACCAAAAGTAATCCAAGCTTCTATATTATTAACCCAACCAAAACGTCTCATATTTCCAGCTTTTGGTTTGGCCCAATTTAATTTTGGGGTCCAATTTAAATACAAGCCCAAAGAAAAAACAGCCCAACCCTCACCCCTCTAATTTGGCCCACCCGGATATATCCTAACAACCTCTGACAGAGTATCGGTCCCCTACACACACGCAATAGACACACGCACTCTCCTCACCCTATTGATTTTCCATCATCACTGATATAACTAACTGATGT
>MCJB01002692.1:242301-256971 GCA_002018475.1 Nicotiana obtusifolia | reverse complement strand
ATTCTAGAGAGGGGAATTCCTTGGAGAGCAAGAGGAGTCAGTTATCTTGGAGAAGAGGAGATTTGGAGAAAAAACCCCATTTTTTTAGTCTTCTCTTCCTAGAAAATTGCAGAAAAGTCAGAAATAAAGAGACATCGGAATGACCAATTTGAGAGGTAGAGTTTGATATTGTTTTGGTCTCAGTTTGAAGCTCCGAAAACAAAGAAAAACCAAAAGGAGAGGTCGAATTCACTTTCAATCTTCTTCTAAAAAAACTTCAAAAACAAAAAGAAATAAAAACAGAGGAACATATACTTCTACTTCATTCAATTTCGATTTTGATCGAAAAAGGTATTGGAGTTTCGATTCTAGCTGCCAGTTCGAACTTCTGGTCGTGGTTCGCTGCTCCGTAGCTGATATCGATTTTCAAAACCAGTAGGAATTCTCTACTAGGTCCATCTCTTGACTCTTGTTTACTCTATTTGGATGAATAAAGTATGAGTAAAGTATGGAATATTTGTTTTCCTAGATTAGTAGCTCTGTGAATCGACATGTATAAATCACACTTAGCAAATATAGTAAAATAGTTGATGTCAAACATCATGTTCTGATTAGGATCGAAACAAAACGTAGGATTAAACCGTGTCTGAGGTCGAATCTGCGACCGCATAATTAATATGCGGTCCGCATCTCTGATCTGATCGTCGCATATCTCAACCTTGGTCCTCGTTCTTCATCGCATACACAATCTGCGGTTGGCATATATGATTTGCGACCGCAAATATGATCGCATTCTTGACACTGGGTATGGCCTAAGACTCTGTCCCAATCTGCGGCCCTTCATGCGTAGTTTGCGGTTCGCATATGGGATATGCAATCGCATATCCCTATTTGGGATGACATTTCATCCTTTGCTTGTTTTCTTTGTGATTTTTGGGACTGGGTCTGGTTAAATGCATGAAATAAAACATTAAAAGAACAAAATCATGAACTGAACTTTTATCTCTTCTTTATTTTAGATCTCATTTTTATTTCATTATATTGCTCGCTAGTAGCATGTTTAGGCCGACCACACCTAGGCAGGCAATACTAGGACGTTTTGTTAACTTTTGAGGCGAGAGGTCATTCCTTAGTTAAATTTATCCGGGGAATGCCCCGAAAGACTTATTTATTTAATATTCCGGGGGATGCCCCGAGCCATTTGTAAATATAGATCGAAAGTAAAACTACTAGTATCTTAGTTATGTTTTTCTTTCTTTATTAGGTGGGAATGACCTCAAACCTCCTGTGTGTTTTTTTTATCTAAGCCCAAATGTATTAAAAGCCAACTAAATCAAGTACGCGACCGTAACCTTCACGGGACTTGGGGAATGCCTAACACCTTCTCCCCGAGTCAAATGAATTCCCTTACCTAAATCTTTGGTACGAACTTGGCTTTGAGTCTAAGTTCTGAAATGGTGGCCTGGCACACCAAATCAATTGTCAGGTGGCGACTCTAAATCTCCCTTGATTAATTCTCTCTTTGTCACTTCCAAAATTGGAAACCTCTTTTATGAGTTTTACTAAGCCTTTTCTCCACCTGAAAAGTTTAGTAAAAGCTCGGTCGCCATCCCGGTAAAAAGGAGGAGTGACAGCTCTGGCGACTCTGCTGGGGAAAATTTAGCTAAGTAAAACTTTTGAGGGTTCGAGCTAGTACTTGATTTGTTGGCTTTTAAAATGTTTGGTTGAGTTTTTGTGCTTTTTCTTTGGTTAAGTTTTTATGCTTTTTCGTTAGCTTTACTTACTTTTATTATGCTTTTATATTGTTGTTATTTGCTAGTTGTTTATGTGTTTACAGTTTCGCTTTATGTGTTTACCGCTTAATAACTGTCATCATATGCACTGCCCGGTCATTCCTTTCTGCAACAAGTCTCGGAGCACGCATCGCGTGCACGAACTCTTTGTTGAGTCACCCTTATTTTAGGAGGGGAAGCCGACGGACGTATGGAGTGGGTGGAAAGCTTAAGCAACCACCATCGACCATACGCTTCCCCGAACTGCCTTGTTAGTGAACCCCAAACTTAGTTCACCCTTTAGGTCATTTTATCTGCATCATGTCATTTAGATCTAGCAAGGCCTGGTCCCAGGCACCGTGTCCCTTTGTAGGAAGCCTGTCCAAAGTTGTGTCAGAATGGGCCTGTGGCCCAAAATGACATTGGATCATCCTATGTGCTAAAAGTTGCATTTGTGAGGGTAAAAGGTCATTTGGCAGACCGATGTTTTGGAAAGAAGGGTGAAAATGAAGTAAACGGGGGCCACATGTATTTTCTTTCATATTCTTTTCCGAAAAAAAAAAGAAGAAAAAAGAGAGAAAAAAAATCAAAAAAAAGAGAAGATTTTGCATTCTTCATCATTTTCCGAGAATTCAAAAAAAAAAATCCAAGAGTCTTTACCTCATTTTTCAAATATAGTTGCATCTTTCCGAACTACGCGAACCTGATTCTCGTCTTCCGGTGTGGGATACGTAGGAAACCCACACAGGGTCCGGTGGTCCTAGTAAGCCTAGGTTTTTGGCTTCCGGGACGTAGCCAAATCTTGCATGATTAGCCATTTTTGGCCACATCGGCCATTTTTGCAAAATAAGGGACATTTTGCAAAGGTGGTTCAATTGCTCACATCTTAAGATACTGAGTCCATGAGTTAGTGTCATATCACTCTAAGGTCCGTCCGTGTCAGGTTTGCCTCCCTAGCCACATTTGGCCATATCGGCCATTTTTGCAAAAATAGTCCATTTCTATAAAATAATTCTTTAAGACCATGATTATCGGGGTATTAGAGTCGTGTGAGTTTTAAACGAGGTATTTCTCATGCTCAGGGGTCAATTCGTCAAGGTTGCGCTAATAGTCACTTACAGCCACCTAAGCCAATCTGCAAATATAGCCAAATCGTGTCTTGCATTTGTCAATCAGGGGATGTTGTGGTATCATAGTAATGTTCCGAGTCGTTAACCATGTTTCTTTCATTCAGGTATGGATCCGCTAAGTCGATCCAAAGTGCTGATGGTGGTAAAGATTCCTAAGAAATTGATCAAGTGGTGGAACATGTTTTCATCATTAGAGCAGCATGAGTTGATGCATACACTGGGTACCCTGACTTCCCTTCTTGATATCACATCCCGCCCGGACTTAGTGGAAGCACTGCTGACCTATTGGAATCCGCAAAACTTAACTTTCAAATTTGGGGAGTGCGAGATGACTTACCCTGGCGGAAGTATCCGGTCTCATCCGCTTAAGTTATATAGGCAAGAACATGATACTTCCTCGGGACCACTCTACGACAAGATTTCTCAGCGACCTGGGCCTAAAAGATAATAAGCATTTAAAGTGTCTCGAGCAGGCTTGGATATCCTTGGATTATCTGTTTGTTAGATTTGGACCACAGGATAGTTTTGACATCTTTTGGGATGAGTTTTGCACAACCAAAGCCAAGTGGCAAAGACGTCGCCTCGAAGCCTTCAGCCTTGCATTGTTGGGATTATTGGTTTTTCCATTAGATGAGAGGCACATTAGCACCCGTCTGCAGTCAGTGGTAATGGCACTATTTCATGAAAAGCAACAAAAAACCGTTACCGTCGTGCCAATGATCTTAGCAGAGTTATATCGAGCCCTGAGTGAAGTAAGGGGAGGTGTCAGGTATTTCGAGGGAAGTAACCTTTTGCTGTAATTGTGGATGATGGAGCATTTGCACACAACTTCCTTACTTTATCCCATCGACCGTGCTTTGAGGGATCGGGTAGTATGCATCGAGCGTAGGATGAAGTCTCCTAAGTTCACATACCCAACAGGTGTCACAGCTTGGATTGAGTTCCTTGGTTTGAGAACAAACGAGAACGTTTTGTGGGCTTACCTTTGGCTACCTTTAGACGACATCTTGGTAGGATGCCTCGTGTTGCGTTTCTTGATGCTGATAGGACTCAAGTGCGTCAGGCCATATACGCCGGTCAGGGTGATGCGACAGTTGGGCAGACGACAAGAGGAGCCTCCAACTTTGAACCTTCGGAGGTACGTCATGAACTTTAGCAAAAAGGTGATTGACGAAATCAAGTACGTGCAATACTAGAACAATGCAAAGAGGATGAGGAAAGGTACATTAGTAAAAGATATTGGCAGCCCCGAGTGTACTCAGGAGTATCTGATTTGGTTACAGTCCGTCGCACCAGGGGTTAGCACCCTATTGCCAACACAACTTAGGAGGTGGGCAGTTCAGACAGATGATGTTGAGGAAGCTTCGGACCAAGACCCTCAGGATAAGTTGGAGTTGATAAGGTCTCAGTTAGCGGAGTTGGCAACAAATGTGGAGCAACATGGCCAGTATTTGTTTAGGGTTGGTCTTCAGGAAGCAGGGACACATGCCAGGGTTTTTATTCCTAGCCTCGGGATTTCTCTGCAGGGCATGTTACAAAGTTTGAGCACGACAAATAACCCAGGACCATCCCAGCCAGGACAGTTGCATTCAGGAGCAGTTTGAGGATCTACCCTATTCGAATGTTTTTTTTAGTATTGTCTCATGTTGTCTTTATTTTCATGTCTTGTCTAGGAGTACTGAGTCCTTTAGGTAATGACAAAGCCAGTCAAAGTGTAGTCAAGCATGTCGGGTCATCCATTACTAATTTTAAATGAAATCCCGAATCTTATTTTTTCATCACTTTTGTAAAAAAAAAAAAAAAAAAAAAAACTACGCGGTTTGACTAATGAAGGACATGATACATAGGCAACCGTCGTCGGGTTCGATCAAGTCATTTTGCATCAAAGAAATAAAATCGGTAAGAGGTGCTGGAAAGAGAGAAGGTACCATAGAAATAAATAAATCGAGATGATGCCATAGGACCTTGCAACCCTCTCAGTCATTTTAGAACCGTTATTTGTTGCTAGGTGCATTGCTCGTAATGTGATATTATTATCCGATAAATGCCCTAACGCTAACGTGGTGGTTTTGTGTTGTTGTCCTCTGTTATATTCTAACTCATTCAGGAAGGTGGTTAGTTTGTTGGCATCCTGGCAAGTCATCCATACAACACCCGATCAAAATGCCAAACAGTCATGGCTAGCAAAGAAACAGACACTGCAGTTGTAGACCCGCCGAGGGAGAATGTTGAGTCAGAATCGGAATTGCAAGAGGAGGTCCGGAGGTTGAAACATCAGATGGCAGAAATGTATCAGGCATGGGTTAAGGGACACCCTCCACCTTCGTTCCCCACCAACTATACAGAAAACCCTGCTTCCATTCCACCACTTTGTCAATCCCAGATGGCCAATATCATTGATCCTTCCCCACAACACGCACCTGGTTTCATCCCTTACCACAATTACCCTGGCACTTCAGCCCAAACTTTTCATGCTCCACCAGTCAGAACAACCTCGTACCCTGCTCCAACAGCCGCTCCTATTTTTGTACCCCCACTACAAACTACCCTTCATCGATCCTCTAGTGAACCCACATTTCCCGCCCCGGATGCTCATTACCATACACCGGAGCCCACCTTCAAAGTCCCAGACCCTTACTCCTACACCCACCAGTTTGAGCCTCATGTCGAAATTGACAAACCACCCAAGAGTGCAGATCAGGAGGAAATGTTGAGGAAGTTACAGAATCTCGAGCAATCATTGAGAAATATGCAAGGGTTGGGGAACCAGGTGAGTGTGGCCTATAAGGATTTATGTCTGTTTCCCAATGTCCAATTGCCTGCCGGGTTCAAGATGCCCAAGTTCGACTTGTTTGACGAACATGGAGACCCTGTTGCCCATCTAAGGGGTTATTGTAGCAAAATGAGAGGTGCCGGAGGAAAAGATGAATTACTAGTGGCTTACTTCAGCCAAAGTCTGAGTGGGACAACTTTTGAATGGTACACCCGCCAAGACGCTAACAGGTGGTACACTTGGGACGACATGGCCCTGGCCTTCGCCCATCATTTCCAATACAATATAGACATTGTTACAGACCGCCTATCTCTGACCAAGGTGGAAAAGAAGCCCAGTGAAAGCTTTAGAGAATATGGGTTCCGATGGAGGGAGCAAGCTGCACGAGTCAACCCTCCGATGGAAGAAGATGAGATGGTTAAATATTTCCTTCAAGCCTTGGAGCCCACTTACTATGGACATTTGATCTCAGCCATTGGTAAGTCCTTCAATGATGTGGTAAAGATGGGAGAAATGGTGGAAGAAGGGATCAAATCCAGTAAGATCATGAGTTATTATGCTATAAAAGCAACTACCCAGGCGATCCAAAGTGGCACCGGAAGTTTGCTAGGCAAGAAGAAGAAGGAAGATGTCGCTATGTTTTGTCTCCGGATCATGGCAGGGCCAGAGGGGTTCACCTCACCAATACACCCATCCTCGATCCCGGTTCCAAACTTACACCCAAGCTCCATATAATACACCCCAACATTACTTTTCCCCACAAAATCCCCAAGACTTAGCCAGACCACCCCAACATTTTGTTCACCATGCACAGTCATATGCTCAACCCCCTTCTTACCCACAATAGCGTACCCCACCCCCATAGAATACCTATCCAGCTCCACAAAATACCTAACCACAACCTTACCAAAACCCCAATGGTCACACTTTCGACCAAGACCTGAGTATAGGAGGGAAAGACAACAGCGAAAACAAACTTTTACCCCGCTTGGAGAATCCTATGCTAGTCTATTTTAAAGGTTAAGACAGTTGGATGTCTTGAGTCCAATTGAGTCAAAAATACCAAATCTCCCTCCAAAGAACCTCGATTATTCCCTGAGATGTGCCTATTGTTCTGATGCCCCAGGCCATGACATAGAGAAGTGTTGGCACTTGAAAAGGGCGATCCAAGAACTCATTGATACAAACCAAATCATAGTCCAAAACCCAGACACTACAAACATTAACCAAAACCCTCTCCCTGCCCATGAAGAAACACATATGATTGAAGTAGTTTACAACGACGGGGAACCCAAGAAGTCTTATAAGTCCGTCATGATGATTCGGCCAGTAAAAACAATTTGGTTAAAGGTCCAGATTCCACCAAAGCAAAGCCTGTGACAGTCGAAGGGGGGGACAGAAAAGCCGAGCCCACTCAATTTGAAACCACCGGTATTGGTCGTGAAAGGGATGCCATAAGATATTGAGGCCAGTCCGGGAAACTCGAAAGTGATAGTGTCAGGGATTCCCAGTAAGCCTGTCATGGTTGTGAAAGGGGCTCCTATTACCCCTATCATCATCAAACCTGTAACCCAGCTGCCGGTGGTCGATACCAAGGCTGTTCCGTGGAATTACAAGCAA
Source organism: Nicotiana obtusifolia (assembly GCA_002018475.1). NCBI lineage: Eukaryota > Viridiplantae > Streptophyta > Magnoliopsida > Solanales > Solanaceae > Nicotiana > Nicotiana obtusifolia. The sequence continues at coordinate 249,697 of MCJB01002692.1, read as the reverse complement.
GTGATAGTGACATACAAAGGAAAAGAAGTGGAGGAAGAAGTAAATGAGACTGGAGGATTGACTCGTTCTGGAAGACGTTTCATCCCTGAAGAATTAAGGAAGACCAAGCCACTCAAAGATAGTCAGATGCCAGTAAATAAATCTGTTACCAAGGAAGAGGTTGAGGAGTTCCTGAAGAAGATGAAAGGACAAGATTATTCCATTATAGAGCAGTTGAGGAAAACACCAGCTCAGATTTCTCTTTTGTCCTTGCTGATACACTCCGAAGAGCATCGTAGGGTCGTGATGAAGATTTTAAATAAGGCGCATGTTCCTGATAAGATCACAATAAACCATTTGGAAAAGATAGCTGGCAAGATCTTCGAAGAAAACATGATCACTTTCTCGGATGACGATTTTCCTATTGAGGGTACAGAACACAACCGAGCTCTTTATCTTACAGTGAAGTGCGAAGATGCTGTCGTCTTGAGGGTTTTAGTCGAAAATGGATCTAGCAGGTTGGTGAAGGCTCTAGTAAGGTAGATGTGCAGCTTATTGGCCCAAACGTGAAGCTTAGCAATTGGGAAGTTACTCCTCTCCCCACCAGGAAGGAGTTTTGGTAGTTGCTTTATTTCTTTTTCTGTCATCTGAACTATCCCAGGGTTGTAATCCAGAGTTTTAGTTTTGCTTATTCTGACACTCAAACTCTTCTATCCTTTTATTTTCAATGAAATGCAAGTTCCCGTTTTCTATTATTCTTAATAGCGTTTTATTTTGTTTCTTTTGTACAGTTCTTTTTATGCTGGTTGCAGTGACATGACATGCATGAGAAATTTTCAACCGAGTTTTAAAAGACAATCTAATTCTGAAATAACAATCCAGGAAGTAGAATATGATGATGATATAAGATATGATGAAGAAGTAGCATTCGAGCAAATCAGCAAAGAACTAAAACAATTTGAAGAAAAATCGAAACCTAATTTGAGTGAAACTGAAGCAATCAATTTAGGGGACCAGGATGATGTTAGGAAAACCAAAATAAGTGTACATTTAGAACCACATGTGAAAGAGGAAATAATCAAAACATTGTTCGAATACAAAGATTTCTTCGCTGGGTCATATGACGAGATGCCGGTTTGAGCACTGATCTGGTAGTCCATAAATTGCCGACTAATCCAGCATGTCCCCTCGTCAAGCAAAAGTTGCAAAAGTTTAAGACTGATATGAGTGTAAAGATCAAGGAAGAAATCACAAAGCAGCTTACTACAAAGGTTATTCGGGTCACTCGATATCCCACTTGGTTAGCCAATGTTGTGCTGGTACCAAAGATGGATGGTAAAACCAGGGTCTGTGTTGATTACCGTGATCTCAACAAAGCAAGCCCAAAGGATAATTTTTCATTGCCGAACATTCACATTTTGATCGATAATTGTGCCAAGCATGAGATTGGTTCTTTTGTGGATTGTTACGCGGGATATCATCAGATCTTGATGGACGAGGAAGATGCAGAAAAGACAGCATTCATCGCGCCATGGGGAACGTACTGTTATCGAGTAATGCCATTTGGTTTGAAGAATGCTGGGGCAACTTACATGAGGGCAATGACCACAATGTTTCATGACATGATACATAAAGAGATCGAGGTTTATGTAGATGATGTGATCATAAAGTCAAAGAAGCAGTCTGACCATGTCAAAGATCTGAGAAAGTTTTTCCAAGGACTCCGCAGGTACAATCTCAAGCTCAATCCAGCAAAATGTGCATTTGGTGTCCCGTCCGGTAAACTGCTGGGGTTTGTGGTCAGTTGACGCGGTATTGAGTTGGACCCGTCAAAGATCAAAGCCATTCAAGAATTACCGCCGCCAAAGAACAAAACAGAAGTGATGAGCTTGCTTAGAAGGTTAAATTACATCAGCAGATTTATTGCTCAACTCACGACAACCTGTGAGCCCATTTTTAAGATGCTGAAGAAGAATGCTGCAACCGAGTGGACTGACGAGTGTCAAGAAGCATTTGATAAGATCAAGAGGTACTTGTCGAACCCACTGGTGCTGGTCCCACCAGAGCCGGGGAGACCTCTAATTCTTTATTTGACAATGTTGGACAATTCTTTTGGTTGTGTGTTGGGTCAGCATGATATCATAGGAAAGAAGGAGCAAGAAATCTACTATCTTAGCAAGAAGTTCACTCTCTGTGAGATCAAGTACACTCTGCTTGAGAGGACATGTTGCGCCTTGACTTGGGTGGCACAAAGGTTGAAGCATTACCTGTCATCCCATACTACTTACCTCATCTCTCGCATGGATCCTCTGAAGTACATCTTTCAGAAACCTATGCCCACTGGAAGACATGTAAAGTGGCAGATTTTACTCACAGAGTTTGATATCATCTATGTGACTCGGACCGCGATGAAAGCCCAAGCCTTGGCCGACCACTTAGCCGAGAATCCGGTGGATGATGAATACGAGCCATTGAAGACTTATTTTCCTGATGAAGAGGTCATGTATGTTGACGAGGTAGACCACGATGAAAAACCAGGATGGAAACTTTTCTTTGATGGAGCTGCTAACATGAAAGGGGTCGGAGTAGGGGCAGTACTTATCTCTGAAACAGGGCAACATTACCCTGTAACAGCCCAGCTTCGATTTTATTGCACCAACTACATGGCTGAGTACGAAGCATGCATTCTGGGTCTGAAGTTAGCTATAGACATGGGAATCCAAGAAATACTTGTTCTAGGAGACTCAGATCTTTTGGTCCATCAGATTCAAGCAGAATGGGAAATCGAGATTTGAAGCTTATACCTTACTGACAGTACCTGCTTTGTCAACGATTCAGGTCAGTTGAATTTAGACATATTCCCAGGATTCACAATGAGATTGCTGATGCCTTGGCCACCCTAGCGTCAATGTTACATCACCCCGACAAGGTTTATGTCGACCCCATACATATCCAAGTTCGTGATCAACATGCCTATTGTAATGCGGTGGAAGAGGAAATCGATGGCGAACCTTGGTTCCATGATATCAAGGAATACATCAGGTCATGGGTATATCCGGCATATGCTACAAGTGACCAAAAGAGAACCATTCGATGTCTGGCCAGTGGATTTTTCTTGAACGGAGGAATTCTGTATAAGAGGACTCCGGATTTAGGATTTCTGAGGTGCGTAGATGCTAAAGAGGCTTCAACTATCATGGCCGAAGTACACTCTGGAGTTTGCGGTCCACATATGAACGGGTATGTATTAGCGAAGAAGATACTTCGAGCAGGTTATTATTGGCTCACCATGGAACAAGATTGTATCAGTTTTGTTCGCAAGTGTCATCAATGCCAGGTCCACGGTGATTTGATTCATTCTCCTCTATCCGAGCTACACACAATGTCTGCACCCTGGCCCTTTGTTGCTTGGGGCATGGATGTTATTGGGCCAATCGAGCCGGCAGCGTCAAACGGGCACAGATTTTTATTCTGGTGGCCATAGATTACTTCACCAAATGGGTCGAAGTTGTAACTTTCAAGTCCGTAACCAAGAAGGTAGTGGTGGATTTTGTTCATTCAAACATCATTTGTCGGTTCGGAATTCCCAAGGTGATTATCACAGACAATGCTGCTAATCTCAACAGTCATTTAATGAAAGAGGTATGCCAACAGCTCAAGATTATGCATTGGAATTCCACTCCGTATCGCCCCAAGGATAATGGAGCTGTCGAGGCTGCTAACAAGAACCTAAAGAAGATACTTCGTAAGATGGTTCAGAATTCTCAACAGTGGCATGAAAAGTTACCTTTTGCATTATTGGGCTATCGCGCTACTGTTCGCACCTAAGTGGGTGCAACTCCTTATTTGCTGGTATATGGAATTGAAGAAGTTATACCTGCGGAATTTGAGATTCCATCTCTTTGGATCACTGCAGAAGCCAAACTTGACGATAACGAGTGGGTCAAAACCCGGCTCGAACAGTTGAGCCTAATTGATGAAAAAAGATTGGCTGCAGTATGTCATGGCCAACTGTATCAGAAAAGAATGGCTAGAGCATACAATAAAAAGGTGCAACCCCGGAAATTTAAAGTGGGCCAAATGGTATTGAAACGCATTCTTCCCCACCAGGTGGAAGCCAAAGGCAAATTCGCTCCAAACTGGCAAGGACCGTTCATTGTGACGAGAGTGTTGCCTAATGGTGCTTTTATTTAACAGACATGGAAGGCAAATATGTAGATATGGCTATCAATTCTGATGCCGTTAAGAGGTATTATGTATCATCTCTTTGCTCATTTTCAATTGTATCTTGTACTCGGCATGTTCAAAGTTGAAATGACGAAGGCATTTTATTCCGCTACCCAAACACTTTCATCCTTTGCTACCCCTTTTGAGCTTTATTTATTTTTCTTTTCATAGCCCTCTTTTGGAATCAGTAGCAGAAATAAGAAAAAAAAGAGCAAAAAAGAAGAAGAAGAAGAAGAAGAAAGAAGAAAAAGAAGATAGAAGAAAGAAAAAAACAAATAAAAGGAAAATGGAAAACGTTTGAACTACGTTTGACCTGATTCCTTTTAAAGGATATGTAAGGAGCCTTATGGTTCGGTCTCATTAAAACAAAAATAAAAATTCCCCACAGACCCCAAAAAAACTGGGGCAGAAATTTCGGATTCGAAAAGATCCGATTCCAAAAGTTGTAATTTTACCCCATTTCTTTTTGAATTATTTTGAGCCTTCATGCCACCCCTTTTTTTCTAACCTTGTCCAAAAGCCTGCATTACGGTCTAAAGAAAGGCCTTCTGATCAATCTTTGAGGATGCCGAGTCAAGCGAGATAGAGACATGATCTGTATCAGGGGAAGCACTCCACTCGCGAGATAAGAGAAATATAAAATGAGAGAGTCTTACTGGTGAAAACCCTCACGGGCACCATAAGGCGATGGTGAGATGAGAGAAAATGAGAGTCTTATCGGTGAAAATCCTTACGGGCACCATAAGGCGATGGTGAGATAAGAGAAAATTAAAATGAGAGAGTCTTATCGGTGAAAATCCTTACGGGCACCATAAGGCGATGGTGAGATGAGAGAAATTTTAAAATGAGAGAGTCTTATTGGTGAAAACCCTCCCGGGCACCATAAGGCGATGGTGAGTTGAAAGATAAGCTAACAAGAGGAATGGGATAAGTGAAAAGCGGGTCTTCGAAGTATGGACTTATGCCACGAGCTGAATATGATTGGTCAGACGGATTAGGCTGATCAATCCGAAATACGTGTCATGATCATTGGAGCTGGCTGCTTCTCCCAGATAAGTCTTTCTCTTCTAAATTTCCCTCATATAATCATCTATGTTCAAAATCTCCTCTTTGTTTCTTTTGTCCAAGATCATTACACTTTACTTTTTGAGTCTATTTTTTATGAGTTTCCTTCGAATTAGCCCATGTTGAATAAGCAGGAAAGGATCTCAAAGCTTACTACCAGCTTCTAAATTGCACAAAGCTGAACTCGGCCAAGCATATCACAAGGGACATAATTTAGAATGAGCAGTATGCAGATAGCCGAAGTTTAGGCAATAAGGATACTTTTAAGTTTGGAAAATACAAGGATGCAGCGACGATCGGAATAAAAAGGCAATGCAATAGGTAGGGATAAGAAATTCGGGTCATTCGGAGATTGTGCAATCCGGTCCTAATCAAAGGTCAAACAACTCTTTGCTTGTTCAAAGAAGCTGATCAGGATGAAGCACGACAGCCAGCAGAATTAAATCCCCAGCAGAGTTAAAACTTGAATTTACTCTCCTGCACAAGCAGACCCCAGCAATGATTTCACAAACTAACCACCCCGTTTTCAAACTAACGAGACTTTATTTGACTAAAACAGGAACATGAAAATTTGTCAACCCACAAGGCCCTCCCATGAAGAAAGCATGGCTCAGGGAGAAAAAGGTTCTATTCAGAATTCCCCAAGAAGAGAGCATGGTTCGAGTAAAATCATTTTCAGCTTTAAATTCTTCAGGACCCTCCTATATAATGGGAAATAGCTTTAAATTCTTCAGGACCCTCCTGTATAATGGGAAATAACTTTAAATTTCTCAGGACCCTCTTGGATAATGAGATTTAGTTTTTAAATTCTTAGGACCCTTTTGGATAATGGGATTTAGTTTAAATTCTCAGAACCCTCCTGGATAATGGGATTTAATTTTTAAATTCTCAGGACCCTCCTGGATAATGGGATTCCTTTTAAAGTTTTGAAGCTTTCAGAACCCTCCTGGATAATGGGATTTAATTTTTAAATTCTCAGGACCCTCCTGGATAATGAGATCTAATTTTTAAAATTCTCAGGACCCTCCTGGATAATGGGATTTAGTTTTAATTTCTTAGAAGTTTTAAGTAACATAATTCGATTAATCCCCGCAGATATGTCCATGTTCCGAACTGGAACAGAAAATTTCTTTGTTTTGTTGTTTTGTGGTAATATCAGGCACCCACTTGGAAAACGAGGGAATACATTTAAGTCTTAGCAATCAGGAGCCCACCTGGATAACGAGGGAATACATTCAAGTTTCGGAAATCAGGCACCCACCTGGAAAATGAGGGAAGCAATTTCAGAGTAGCTTCGAATTCACAAGAAGCATCAGGAGCCCGCCTGAAGAACAGGGCCATCTTTTCCAATTTTATATTGAAGATCAAGAAAGAAGTTCAAGCAAGATTCAAGACGAGAAGTAAATAGGATCTTGTATTTTTCTTTTTTTCTGATGTAATTTTTCTTTTATTTTGATGTAATGGCAGGAACCGCAGACCGGAATCTTGACGGCATTTCACTCGAATCTTTACCTCGGTACTCCATACTCTTCTCACCTACGAACTACACGTGGCCTGATTCCTTTATAACCAAGGATATGTAGGCAGCTCAAATACCAGGGCTCGGTCACATTCTCTTTCAGTTTTGGTTTCCCCAAGCAGAGGTCGGGTCAAAACATGTCTTGTTGTTCTTTGCCTGGAAACACTCAATGTTTTCCATCAAAGAGGGGCAGCTGTAGACATGTAATTTTTGACCCGCGCATCATAAGCACCTTTAATAATCATAGTACTTGTAAAATAGTTATTTGAGCTTATTTTCATAGGAATTCACCTCTTTATTAAATTTAATTCTATTTTAGGTACAAGATAAATCTAATAACAAAAGTAATCCAAGCTTCTATATTATTAACCCAACCAAAAGGTCTCATATTTTCAGCTTTTGGTTTGGCCCAATTTAATTTTAGGGTCCAATTTAAATACAAGTCCAAAGAAAAAACAGCCCAACCCTCACCCCTCTAATTTGGCCCACCCGGATATATCCTAACAACCTCTGACAGAGTATCGGTCCCCTACACACACACGCACTTTCCTCACCCCACTGATTTTCCATCATTACTGATATAACTAACTTATGTGGGGGGGGGGG
>MCJB01002692.1:184023-242281 GCA_002018475.1 Nicotiana obtusifolia | reverse complement strand
GGGGGGGGGGGGGATTCTAGAGAGGGGAATTCCTTGAAGAGCAAGAGGAGTCAGTTATCTTGGAGAAGAGGAGATTTGGAGAAAAAACCCCATTTTTTTAGTCTTCTTCTTCCTAGAAAATTGCAGAAAAATCAGAAATAAAGAAAAATCGGAATGACCAATTTGAGAGGTAGAGTTTGATATTGTTTTGGTCTCAGTTTGAAGCTCCGAAAACAAAGAAAAACCAAAAGGAGAGGTCGAATTCACTTTCAATCTTCTTCTAAAAAAACTTCAAAAACAAAAAGAAACAAAAATAGAGGAACGTATACTTCTACTTCGTTCAATTTCGATTTTGGTCGAAAAAGGTATTGGAGTTTCGATTCTAGCTGCCAGTTCGAGCTTCTGGTCGCGGTTCGCTGCTTCGTAGTTGATATCCATTTTCAAAACCAGTAGGAATTCTCTACCAGGTCCATCTCTTGACTCTTGTTTACTCTATTTGGATGAATAAAGTATTAGTAAAGTATGGAATATTTGTTTTCCTAGATTAGTAACTCTGTGAATCGACATGTATAAATCACACTTAGCAAATAGAGTAAATAGTTGATGTCAAACATCATGTTCTGATTAGGATCGAAACAAAACGTAGGATTAAACCGTGTCTGAGGTCGAATCTGCGACCGCATAATTGATATGTGGTCCGCATCTCTGATCTGATCGTCGCATATCTCAACCTTGGTCCTCGTTCTTCATTGTATACACAATCTGCGGTTCACATATATGATTTGCGACCGCAAATAGGATCGCATTCTTGACACTGGGTATGGCCTAAGACTCTGTCCCAATCTGCGGCCCTTCATGCGTAGTTTGCGGTTCGCATATGGGATATGCGATCGCATATCCCTATTTGCGATGACATTTCATCCTTTGCTTGTTTTCTTTTTGATTTTTGGGACTGGGTTTAGTTAAATGCATGAAATAAAACATTAAAATAATAAGATCATAAACTGAACTTTTATCTCTTCTTTATTTTAGATCTCATTTTTATTTCATTATATTGCTCACTAGTAGCATGTTTAGGCCGACCACACCTGGGTAGGCAATACTAGGACGTTTTGTTAACTTTTGAGGCGAGAGGTCATTCCTTAGTTAAATTTATCCGAAGAATGCCCCGAAAGACTTATGTATTTGATATTCCGGGGGATGTCCCGAGGCATTTGTAAATATAGATTGAAAGTAAAACAATTAGTATCTTAGTTATGTTTTTCTTTCTTTATTAGGTGGGAATAACCTCAAACCTCCTGTGTTTTTTTTTTTTTAATCTCATCCCAAATGTATTAAAAGCCAACTAAATCAAGTACGCGACTGTGACCTTCACGGGACTTGGGGAATGCCTAACACCTTCTCCCCGAGTCAAATGAACTCCCTTACCCAAATCTCTGGTACGAACTTGGCTTTGAGTCTAAGTTCTGAAATGGTTGCCTGGCACACCAAAATCTATTGTCAGGTGGCGACTCTAAATCTCCCTTGATTAATTCTCTTTTTGTCACTTCCAAAATTGGAAACCTCTTTTATGAGTTTTACTAAGCCTTTTCTCCACCTGAAGGGTTTAGTAAAAGCTCGGTCGCCATCCCGGTAAAAAGGAGGAGTGACAACTAGTATAGTCATATATAGTTGCCTGGAATTAATTAGTAGAACTGTATACCCTATTGGTATAATTATATGTCATATTGGTATCATATTATTTGGAATATTTTTGGTTGTTTTAGCTGCATTTTTAAGTGAATTCTATTCTGAAATAATTTATATGATCATGTTTTGCTGTGTTGGATTTTCTTGTACCTATGGACATAGATTTTGTGTATTATGTAATAGTTTTTATAGTTATATGCAGTTGTTGGAACGATCCCATACAACTATATACCCTATTAGTATATCTATATACTATATTGGTATCATATGCTAGTTGAATCCTTTTTTGGTTGTATTAGCTGCATTTAATTGGTACACTATTCGATTTTCTTTTAATAATAGTAATATAGTACAATATCTTGAAATACTTTATTATATAAATATGTAGTACCACTATTTTTTTATTTTTCTCTTTATGCATGTGTGTTATGTAATAATAGTATAGTCATATAGTTGTTGAAAATTAACGAGTAAAACTATATAGCATGTTGGAATAGTTATATGCCATATTGGTATCATATGGTAGTTTGAATATTTTTTTGGTTGTTTTAGCTGCATTTTTAAGTGAAATAAACTGGAATTATTTATATGAACATGATATGCAGTGGTGGTATTTTTCTATGCCGATAGACATAGATTATGTGTATTATGTAATAGTTTTTATAGTTATAGGCAATTGTTGGTGCGAACACGTGATTTTTGCCATACCCGAAATACTCCTATAAAATCAATAAAATAGTTTTTAATTAATTATTAGCCATTTTAGGAATTTTAATAGATTATTAACTACTTATATTTTCTTGATTGTTTAATTTTTAAGTAATTAACTCATGAAAATACCCAAAAAATATCATGCATTGCATTTAGGATTTGTTTTACATTTTTTAGGATTGAATTAGTAGTTATTGGTTTTATAAAATTAAAAAATCGTAAAAATAGTTCATTTTACACTTTTTTTTTAAATTTTTAATCTTTAATTCTTAGAATCAAGTGTTGTTATAATTTTTATAAATAGTTATTTAGCTTAATTTCATATTTAGGTAATTTAGGATTTTTAATTATTAAGCCCTCTAGTTTTAAAAAATTTTAAAAAATAGAGAAGATAAAAAACAAAAGAAATAAATCGGAAATACATAAAGAGAAGAGAAATCGGACTGGGCCAATGTTTTAAAATATAAACTGAGCCCAATTGAAGTTTTCGAACCAGCCCAAGGCTTCCCCCCCTCCCCCCCTGATCTGAGCCGTTGATCTCAACAGATCCAACGGCTCGGAACTAATCCTCCTTTTCCTTATATATGTCCAAATGTCCCCCCACTACCCTAGTTTCCATCGTCCCCAAACGACCCCCCTCTCTAGAAACATCAGAAACCCTAGCCTCCTGAACTCCCATGAAAATCCAACAAGATTACACCTCAAATCCACTCCAAAGTCGATCAAAATCGCACCCAAACAACCAACGTTACCCTCTCATCCCTAGTCTGCAAACCATTTCAACCAAAAATCCCTAAAAAAATCCTTTGATTTCAAAAAGAAAATTTGAACCCTAAAGTACGAAAGTTTTAAAATCGAAGCCTTATTAGAGCCGATTTGAAGCTAAAATGGACTTTAGTCGTGTGTTCTTAACAAGAACACACGGTTAAAGTCAATTTTAGCTTAAAAAATCAGAGTTTTAAAATATGGTCAGTCCGAGGTAGTTTCTTCCCTTTTCCTTTTTTATTTTTGTTAATTGTTAAGTTTTCTCATCTTCTACCCATTCTGTAATTTTTCAATTTTGTGCCGAGGGGTTAAAAGTTGTCTGTTTGGGTTTCTTGACTGTTCTTCTGCCTTGTTTGGGATTGAGTCGTTAAGACTCTGTGAAAAAGGCCACAGATGAAACAGGATTTTTGAAATTGAAGCCCCAAAGAGACAGTCGGAAATGGTTGGGTTATTGTCTGGGTCGGGTCAACTTGACCCATAAAGTGCAAAAGGGTAAAATAAGACATAGGGGTTGATATGGGTAATAGTCTGTTAGAAACTTCTGGGAGGCCCTTAGTGGCAATTAAATAAATTAAAAAGGGAAACTTTGGGGTGAAAAGTTCCTTTAAAGAAGTTAAAAACAAAAATCTATTAAGGGGGATTTCTGGTCACATGCATGCAAAACAGATTGAAGGAGAGGGAAGATATCGTGAGGGGGATTCTGCATAACAGAAAAATCTAAAAAAAAAAACTATTCTTCTGGCTTTTGCATATAAAAGGGGGGTCAGACTCTCATTCAAAGGGGGATTTTTTTTTTGACACAGTCACTAGACATATAGTATCACTAAATTTAGTCCACGTTCTGCTCCTCACTGTCTTACCACTCTATTTCATTTGAAAGAAAGTAAATTGAAGTTCAAAAAGGCATTAGAATTTGGAAAGATTGGCTGAAGTCTCTGTTATATTTCTGTTTTTTCAAAGTTCCTCAAACTGCTGGTCGCTGCTTGCTTGCTGCTTCATTGCCAAAGTTGCTTGGTATTTACTGCTATATAGGTATGTCTAGATATCCTTGTAATTTTACATTAAATCGTGAATGAAGTTGAAGCGATGTTGCTAGTTCTTAAGTTTAACATGCTTACTTATTAAAGCTGCCCGAATCTGATTTCATGTTGATTTTTGAGATTATGAATGGTTGAAAGTAGATTGATCACTGTTAATAGACTACTTGTTTATTTGTTTGTATTACTGATTTATAATGAAAATTTGATGTCTATTTGATGTAGTTCACTGATTGAAATTCTGAAACTGCGTCCCAAACTGATTTTGTAGTCTTCAGAATTTATTTTACTCTAAGCATGATAGTAATACTTCTGCTGTGACAATGACTGCCTAATGTATCGAAGAGCAACAACCCATGTAATAAGAGACAGAATTGGAATCTGTTTTAGATTTAACTGTAATTGTTCAGTGCCTGCACTATAGTATACATCTGGGGATTTGAGGAAGACAGGATGCAAGTTTAGTGTACTTTCCGCTATATAGGAAGCATGTTTATGAGTTCAAAGAATGAGTCAGGAAGTTCTTGTAATAATCTATGTCGTCAGTTTGGAAGATATCCAGTGAATTAATAATTGTTATGTTAATTTGTTCAATAGATTAAGAATTTGTAATTAATCTCTTTCTTGCAATTGTATAAGTAGCATAGATTCTGGCAAAATTCATACAATTGAACGCTCGCTGGATTATGTTTTTCTTTGTGAGGTTTGGGTTGCACTTGTAGCCCATTTATGAAACACAGTCTTGTTTAAGCTGGTATTGGGCCTGTCCTTGAGCTGGCCTATTTCAATGGCATCCAGGCCCAAAAGTGGTGATCATTTTGACTACAATATGTTAAGTTCAAAACTTAAATATTTCTGAAATCTATCAAGGTCCATGCGTGACTGTTTTTGAGAGTAGTGTTGAAATTTAAAGTGTGGTTGTCTTTCTGAAACAGTGCTAAAGTTTAAAAGCACATATGTTCTTCTAGTTCTAGAATTAAAAACTCAAAGTGTAACTATCTTCTGGAATTGGTGTAGAAATCCAAATGTGGCTGTTCCTAGAATTAATGTTTAGTTGGTTTTAGGGAATTAATGGCTATGTCTGTAATGGGACTTATGTTGAGTAGCTTGTTTTGGGCTTGAAATTAAAACACCTAGAGCCCAAATAGAGCAACTTCCTAATTAGAAATCAGCTAGGCCTATTGTTGTTCACGTACATGGGTCTCCCGTAAAATTAAACAGGCAAACGTAGTTCTAACAATTTAGGTTCGAAACTCCTTTAGTTAATAGAGGCGAGCCATGTAACTAATAACGATCACTGATGGCCCTCTTAATAGCTAAAAACAAAATAAGAATAATAAAGCCTTAAACGCTTCAAACTTTCATAGCTTGCTTTTAGGAACGATTAACAATATTGTGACTATGAGTACGGTTCCCGTGACATAGTAACAATGACAATTTCGAGGGTGAATCTTAGGTGACTCGATTTTAATAAATCCAAATAATAAAACTATCAAATAATTTGAGGCGTGCCATGCCAAATGAAATTTAAAAATACATGGCCCTCATTAATCAATACTAAAGTTCCTTAGAAAATCGAGGCGTGTTATTCAGTGAACTTCATGGCCCTCGAACAGTTAAAGATGCGTAGCAGCTTTAGGCGCGTTATTTCAAATAACTAAATTTCCTAAACTTGGGTGCGCATTTATGTGACCCAAATCCAAATCTCAATGTTAAATTAAAGTGTGTTACGGATTACGGGTGCATTTATGTGACGTGGTTCATGACATATTTTAATTAATATTGCAATTCTCTAATAATTATATAAAAAGAGGTTAAAGTCAAAAATATCTTAGGCTAGAAACATGTATTAAAATCAGATAAAAAGCCGACTATAACAATTGAGCGACCGTGCTAGAACCACGGAATCCGAGGGTGCCTAACACCTTCTCTCGGGTTAACAGAATTCCTTACTCAGAATTTCTGGTTCGCAGACTTCACAAAGAAAGTCAAAATTTTCCTTGATTTGGGATAAAAATAAAACGGTGACTTGGGACACCAATTAAATATTCCAAGTGACGACTCTTATAAAATTAAACAAATAATCCCATTTCGAATAATGTCACTTTAATTGGAAAAGCTCTTTTATATACTCCTCGAGGATATACGAAAAAGAGGTGTGACAGCTCTGGCGAGACCCCATATAACTACTAACATCCCAATAAGCTACCCATTGGGATACCCCACCATCACTGCCAATTTTGTGGGGACACCCTCCGAAGATCGCCCCCAGGAATCAATTTTTGGTGCGGCGTAAAATATATTTACTGCACCACCTTGTTCAGCCACAACACAACCCGCCTTGCCCCGACCGAGCTTCAATCCTTCCCCTTTTACATATCAGGCACAGCCTTTTCCGATGGAATCAGCTCAGTTTGCCACAACGGCTTACCATCAACTGCCCAGATATGAGTTTGCCTCAGGGCAGGAGACAAACGTAAAAACTCCTGAGCAAGATGAGATGGCTAGAAAAATGAGAAGTCTTGAGCAAAGCCTCAAAAACATACAAGGTTTAAGTGGACAGAAAAGTGTATCATACGCAGACCCGTGTATGTTTCCTCATGTGCATCTGCCGGTGGGCTTCAAAACCCCGAAGTTTGAAAAATACGATGGGCACGGGGATCCTATTGCTCATCTCAAAAAGTACTGCAATCAGCTGAGAGGAGCGGGAGGAAACGAAGAGCTTCTAATGGCTTATTTTGGGGAAAGCTTAGTCGGTATCGCCTCCGAATGGTATATGGACCAGGAAATATCCCGATGGCACATTTGGGATGATTTGGCAAGAGATTTCGTCCGACAGTTCCAGTACAATATTGATATCGCTCCGGACCGAAATTCCTTAGCAAACTTGAAGAAGAAAGCCACCGAAAGTTTCAGGAAGTACGCTGTCAAATGGCGCGAGCAGGCGTCGAGGGTAAAACCTCCCATGGACGAGGCTGAAATGGTCACGGTTTTCCTTCAGGCACAAGAGGCTGACTATTATCAAAATATGATGTCAGTGATGGGGAAGCCATTTGCTGAAGCCATAAATATCGGAGAAATGGTTGAGAACGGCCTAAAAACAGGACGAATTTTAAGTCAATCCGCAATCAGAGCCACCTCCCAAGCCATTCAAGGCGGATCTGGAGGATTAGCCAATAGGAAAAAGACAGAAGAATCGTCAATGGCTGCCTCAAGTACAAGGAAGCCTCGGCCACCTAGGCCTCTCTTCTCTGAAAGGGCCCCACAGCACTACTACCCCCACCAGGACATAGCTTATGCTCATCCTCCATATGCAGTCATGAATACCCAGCCATATGGCAGGCCTCAATAACCATTTAATCAAAACATAGCTCCACCTCCTAGAAATCAGCCTCCGTACCAAACCTACTATAATCCTCGACCCCCACAAAATAACTTCCGTGCCCGAGAGCCACCGAGGAAAAACTTCACACCCATTGGTGAATCATATTCAAGTTTATTCCCGAAGTTGGTTCAATTGGGTCTGCTTCAGCCTATTCCCCCGAATAGGCAAAATCCAGAGTCACCCTCCTATCAACGGGGCACTCGATGTGCATACCACTCCGGGGCCGAAGGGCATGATACAGAGAACTGCTGGACACTGAAAAGAGCAGTGGAAGATTTAATCGAACAGAAAAGAATAGTGCTAAGGGATGAGGACATCCCCAATGTAACCAATAATCCACTACCGGCTCACAACAACGGGCCGGTTATTGGAATGTCTGTGAGGACAAGGAGTTTGACCCAGCTTTGAAGGCTATCATCGCCATAGCCAACACACAAACAAAACCAAAAGCTGTCCCAACACAGGACAGAACAGAGAAAAAGAGCAAAAGTGTTCCTCCAAAGGTGGAAAAGAAGTCAAAGACTGAAATCGGGTAATTGCCATCCAAAGATGTTGTTCTTTACATCCCCCGAGGGCACAAGAAAGAGCGGAAGCCCTTAAGCCCTCCCAAGAGATTTGAGTTAAACAAACAAAAAACTCAAATGTATGTGCAAAAGGGAACCTATGTGGTTCGGGGACCGGTACGTCCACCAACGCTGAATGAGCCTGTGGTTATCGGTCGCGCGCCACAAAGGCCCATGACGGATCCCACTGTCGTACCATGGAATTACAACAAGACGGTAGTAATATACAAGGGTAAAGAAATATCGGGGGAAAGTCAGGTAGACAAACCAGTTGGAAGATATCTCAATTTAAGGGAAGTAAACAATGCTACCAAGAAACGCTTCCCATCCAAGAAACCGGTAAGTCCTGAAGAGGCAGAGGCATTCTTCCAAAACATGAAAACGGCGGATTACGAAATAATCGATCAACTCCGGCAGTCTCCCGATCAAGTTTCTCTTCTGTCGCTGTTATTGAGCTCAACTGAGCATCAAAAGGTTTTGCTCAAAACCCTCAATGAAGCCTATGTGCCCGTTGAAACTACAATAGAGCAGCTGGAAAGGATGGTAGAAAGGTTTTTTGCAACCCATCAAGTTTCCTTCGGCAAAAATAATTTACCCCCGGAAGGGGATGCCCACAACAAAGCCCTTTATCTAACAGTCAAATGTGAAGGGTACTATGTAAAAAGAGTTATGATAGATGGATGCTCTGGGGTAGATATTTGCCCGCTCTCAACTCTGCAGCGCATGGAAATCTGCACAAAGAAAATCAGGCATAATGATGTGTGCGTACGCGCTTTTGATGGCTTGAAAAGAGATACTATTGGAGAAATAGATCAGGTCCTGACTATTGGACCGGTCGATTTCGAAATAACCTTCCAGGTCATGGATATGGACGCTTCTTACAATTTCCTCTTGGGACGACCATGGATCCATGCGGCAGGAGCCGTGCCCTCCACTCTCCACCAAATGGTCAAATTTGAATATGAAAACCAGGAGATTATGGTTCATGGAGAGGATGAACAATCAATTTATCGGGATCCATCGGTCCCATGCCTTGAAGCAAAGGAAGGAAGCAAGCATATAATCTATCAAGCTTTCGAAATCGTGGTTGGAGACCAGTATGAGGAAGGAAAACCTTGCCCTCAGCCTTTTTGTCAAATGCACCGATAATGGTGGCCAAAGAAATGATCAGACATGGCTACCAACCTGGAAAAGGGCTCGGGAGATAACTGCAGGGAACAGCTGCGCCTATCACCTCGACTGCTAGCGAGGGATTCTTCGGGTTAGGTTTCTGACCCACACCAGCCGATTTCAAATGGGCAAAGAAGAGGAAGAATGATGGTTGGGTTTTGACTAAGCCAATCCTGCCTCTGTACAAAACCTTCCTCATACTGATCATTTCTTTGGCCACCATTATGTGAGGAGGAGGAAGATGAAGCCTTCACGGCCGAAGAAATTGAGGAAATCTGTGGGACTATGAAACAGATGTTGTATGAAACCCACATGGTTCAGCAAGGGGAAGGCTCAAGCACCGCTGAGGTGCTGTACATGGTACCTAATGCCAAGCTGTAAAATTGGAAGGTTGCGCCCTTCCCATTCAGGCGGGAGTCCCGGTAGACTTGTCTTGCCACCTTTTCTGCATCACGAGTTATTCCAGGGTGTAACTCGGATGCTTTGCTTTAAGCTTTCCTATCTTTAGTTTTTTGTCTTTTAATTCCAAATGTAAACCCTGTTATCCCAAAATTCAAAGAAATGAAATTAATATTTCATCATTCATCTCTTCTGATTCTGTTATTTTATTTTTCTTTTTCAGTTCTAATAATGCGGCTTTAAATAACATGACATGCTTGCAGACTTCACGCCCAGATCCAAACGCACTGTCTAATTGTGACGTAATAAATCAAGAACTGGAATATAATGAAGAAGAGGCGTTTAAGGAAATAAACCGAGGATGAGAGAAATATGCGAACAATTCAAAATAACGCACAGGAACTCTACTCCTATCGGCCCAAAGCCAATGGTGCCGCAGAAGCAGCAAACAAGAACATCAAAAAGATTTTGAGAAAAATGATTCAAAGTTCCAGGCAATGGCATGAAAAGTTTCTGTTTGCATTGTTGGGGTACAGCACCACTGTGCGCAAATCGATTGGAGCAACTCCATATCTTTTGGTCTACGGCATTGAAGCCGTGAAACCTGCGGAAGTTGAAATTTCTTCCCTTCGGATCATTGTTGAGGCTAAAATTGAAGATAATGAGTGGGTCAAAACCCGCCTGGAACAGTTAACCCTGATCGGTGAAAAGCAGATGGCCGCAGTTTGCCATGGGCAATTATACCAGCAAAGAATGGCTCGTGCTTACAACAAGAAAGTACGACCCAGAAGGTTTGAAGTAGGGCAACTCGTTCTAAGGCTTGTTCTTCCTCATCATCAGGAAGCAAAAGGAAAGTTTGCTCCTAATTGGAAAGGCCTATATGTCATCAGAAAGATACTGCCGAGAGGAGCACTGTACTTGGGAGACATTGAAGGAAATGATCCCGAAACAACAGTAAATGTAGATGCCGTCAAAAGGTACTACGTATAATCTTTCCGATTGAGATGACGAACTTTCATTCTCGCTACCCCCAAACACTCAAAAAAAAAAAAAAAGAAAAAAAAAGAGAAAAAAAATAGAAGAAAGAAAAAAGAGAAAAAAAAAAGAAAAAAAAAGAAAAAGAAAAAGAAAAAGAAAAAGAGAAAAGAGAAAAAGAAAAAAAAAGAAAAGAAAACAAAAACCCAAAACCAACGTAGCCTGAACTACGTCTGACTTGATTCCGAAAGGATACGTAGGCAGCCTCTCCCTGAGGTTCAGTCACACCAAAATAAAAATCCAAATTTCCCCAAAAATGAAACTGGGGCAGATGTTATAACCGTTTGCCGGTGTTCGCCTGAAATGTTCCAAAGTTGTAATCCAATCAAAATACTATTTACCAAATCCTATTCAAGTCCTTCCGATCAATCGATGAAAGATTTCCAGAAATCAGAGAATGCATTCAAAATGAGAGAAACAAAATGAGAGAGTCTTATTGGTGAAAATCCACACGGGCACCGTAAGGCGACGTGAGCAGAGAAATTGAAAATGAGAGAGTCTTGTTAGTGAAAACTCGCAAAGAGCACTGCAAGGCGACGGTGAGAAGAGAAATGAGAGAGGTCAATTGGCGAAAACCCGCAAAGGGTGCCGTTGATCGAAAAGCAGGAGTCCTCGCCACTGAAAGAGTCCTGGCAAGGTTTTTCGGCCTCAGAATGCGGATTGGGATGGGTTCATGAGGATTTGGATAGTTGCGCAGATCGGGCATCTAGTCCAAGAAGCATGTCATGTCTATGCAAAGCCTGCACGTACCCCAGATAAGTCCTTCTCTCTTCCTTGAAAGGGACACTTCTCTAAATTCATTCTCTCGCCTATTACTTTTCTTTGAATCCCTTTCGGTCTAATCTTGTTTCCGAAACTAATACAAAGCAAAGGTGGCAAGATTGGTTTTACAGGATCCCGCTTAATAAAAGCCAGATCCAAAAGAAGTACCAGCCTCAGCGAGTGCATCAAGTCGACCCCGACTGGCCATGATGGCTGATGCTCTGAAACCCAAAGTTGTGAAAAATGAAAAGAAAGCCAAAAGAAAAAGCCCTAGAGGCAAGGAAAAAGTCAAAGGCAGAGTCCCATATGGGCAAGCGGTCACAACAAATTTTGCAAATTGAGTCCTACGGTTCAAGAAAGAAATCAACTTTCAGAAAAACCAAGCAAGAAGCGGAGGTTCTCGCCGAAAGTTAGGCCGGGATCAAGTTATCAGAATCATCAAGGCCAGAAAACCAATCACCGTTTCAAACTAACAATTACTTTTATTTTGAAAACAGGAAATTGGTGTAATCCAAGGCAGCCTTACCAGATGCAGGTGCAACCAAAAGGAAACTGCACAAAGGCCAAAAACAGCTTTAAAGCATTAGTCAGAGGGAAGTCTCCTCTAAACTCTTCCCTGCATTATTTTAGATTTTTTTGGCATAACCCAAAGACCCTTTATTATTCTGTTATCCCCGGCATAGCCCATGGATCCCTTTGGCATAACCCAAAGGTCTTTTCTCCATCCCCGGCATAACCCGTGGATCCCTTTGGCATAACCCAAATGACTCTTCCTTCATCCCCGTCATAACCCGCGGATCCCTTTGGCATAACCCAAAGGTCTTAACCTTCATCCCTGGTATAACCCGCGGATCCCTTTGGCATAACCCAAAGGTCTTTTCCTTCATCCCCGGCATAACCTATGGATTTCTTTGATATAACCCAAAGATCTTTTCTTTCATCCCCGGCATAACCCGTGAATTTCTTTGGCATAATCCAAAGATCTTTGTTTTCCTTTTTCCCCGGTATAACCCGTGGATTCCCCGGCATAACCCGTGGATCCCCGGCATAACCCGTGGACCTCTTTGGCATAACCCAAAGATCTTTGTTTTCCTTTTCCCCGGCATAACCCGTGGATTCCCCGGCATAACCCCTGGATCCCGGGCATAACCCGTGGACCTCTTTGGCATAACCCAAACACCTTTTTTTTCTCCCCGGCATAAGCCGTGGACCTTTTTGGCATAACCCAAAGATCTTTCCTTTCATCCCCGGCATAACCCGTAGATCCCCGGTATAACCCGTGGACTTCTTTGGCATAACCGAAAGATCTTTGTTTTCTTTTTTCCCGACATAACCCGTGGACCTCTTTGGCATAACCCAAAGACCTTTTCTTTTTTTCCCGGCATAACCCGTGGATCTCTTTGGCATAACCCAAAGACTTTGTTTTTCTTTTATCCCCGGCATAGCCCGTGGACCTCTTTGGCATAACCCAAAGATCTTTCCTTTCATCCTCGGCATAACCCGTGGACTTCTTTGGCATAACCCAAAGATCTTTCCTTTCGCCCCCGGCATAACCCGTGGACCTCTTTGGCATAACCCAAAGACTTTGTTTTATCCATGGCATAACCCGTGGACCTCTTTGGCATAACACAAACACTTTGTTTTTCTTTTATCCCCGGAATAACCCATGGATCCCTTTGGCATACCCCAAAGATCCTTGTTTCTCTTTTTCCCTAGCATAACCAAACCTGTGGACCTCTTTGGCATAACCCAAAGACCTTTACTTCTCTGTTATCTCCGGCGTAACCCGTGGACTCCTTGGCATAACCCAAGGACCTTTTTCTTTTACCCTGGCATAACCCAGGAATTCTTTTTCTCTTTTCCCCAGTAGAATCGACTGATAACATCCTCGGCATAACCTGAGGACTTTGCTTTTTTCAGCATAACTCGGTTGACTTCCCAGCATAAGCTGGCAATCTTTCCTTTATTTTATTGTTTTCAATGGAGAAATAGTTTAGCTTTTAGTTACAAATAACTCACAAATTTTTTCCAATGAAACTGGGGCAGGATAATTTTGTTCGCTTGATTTGGTTTGGTGTCTGAGCAGGTTTTCTCTCGAGGCACAGGAATCGAGATGACCAAAATAATGAATCTCGACCCAGAATAAAGAAAAGAAGAGAACAAAAGGGAGCAAATTCAAATGCTGCAGTGAACAAGGACACGACATGTTCAAATTGGACGGAAGTCATAAGCTTCGCATGTCTTGCCTTGAGTCAAAAGTTGAAAAAAGAACCAGCACCTACAACTGATGAACATCAAGATTCAGATCGGAGTCTGCCTTAAGAACCAGCTAAGACTCAAGATCAAGCGTCAAGAAATTTGTAGATAGAAATCTTGTAATTCATAGTTTGATAGACATAGATAGTTTAGCTTTTGTTTTCTTATTTTGGTGTAATAAGGAGCGCAGCAAGCAATAACAGCAGCAGCAACAGCGAAAATCACAACTTCCTGGTAGCCCCAGCTACCAAACTTCCCGAACTACACTGACCTGATTCCTTTATAGCCAAGGATATGTAGGTAACCTTTGAAGCAAGGTTAGGTCAGACTCTTTTCAAAAATGCTTCTCATAGAGTTTCGGATAGGCAAAAATCCAGCAGAATTGCTCATCTTGTCTTTGCCCGAAAACCCTTCGTGTCTCCAAGCAAAGAGGGGCAGCTGTAAGCATGTGATTTTTGCCATACCCGAAATACTCCTATAAAATCAATAAAATAGTTTTTAATTAATTATTAGCCATTTTAGGAATTTTATTAGATTTTTAACTACTTATATTTTCTTGATATTTTTAAGTAATTAACTCATGAAAATACCCAAAAAATATCATGCATTGCATTTAGGTTTGTTTTACATTTTTAAGGATTGAATTAGTAGTTATTGGTTTTATAAAATTGAAAAATCATAAAAATAGTTTATTTTACACTTTTTTTTTTAATTTTTAATCTTTAATTCTTAGACTCAAGTGTTGTTATAATTTTTATAAATAGTTATTTAGCTTAATTTCATATTTAGGTAATTTAGGATTTTTAATTATTAAGTCCTCTAGTTTTAAAAATTTAATAAAAAATAGAGAAGATCAAAAACAAAAGAAATAAATTGAAAATACATAAAGAGAAGAGAAATCGGACTGGGCCAATGTTTTAAAATAAAAACTGAGCCCAATTGAAGTTTTTCGGACCAGCCCAAGGCTTTCCCCCCCAAAAGACCAAAGGACACCGTTTGGATAGAACAATCTGATCTGAGCCGTTGATCTCAATAGATCCAACGGCTCGGAACTAATCCTCCTTTTCCTTATATATGTCCAAACATCCCCCCACTACCCCAGTTTCCATCGTCCCCAAACGACCCCCCTCTCTAGAAACATCCGAAACCCTAGCCTCCTGAACTCTCACGAAAATCCAACAAGATTACACCTCAAATCCACTCCAAAGTCGATCAAAATCGCACCCAAACAACCAACGTTACCCTCTCATCCCTAGTCTGCAAACCATTTCGACCAAAAATCCCTAAAAAATCCTTTGATTTCAAACAGAAAATTTGAACCCTAAAGTCCAAAAGTTTTAAAATCGAAGCCCTATTAGAGCCGATTTGAAGCTAAAATGGACTTGAGCCGTGTGTTCTTAACAAGAACACATGGTTAAAGTCAATTTTAGCTTAAAAAATCAGAGTTTTAAAAGATGGTCAATCCGAGGTAGTTTCTTCCCTTTTACTTTTTCATTTTTGTTAATTGTTAAGTTTTCTCATATTCTACCTATTCTGTAATTTTTCAATTTTGTGTCGAGGGGTTAAAAGTTGTCTGTTTGGGTTTCTTGACTGTTCTTCTGCCTTGTTTGGAATTGAGTCGTTAAGACTATGTGGAAAAGGCCACAGATGAAACTGGATTTTTGAAATTGAAGCCCCAAAGAGACAGTCGAAAATGGTTGGGCTATTGTCTGGGTCGGCTCAACTTGACCCACAAAGTGTAAAAGGATAAAATAAGACATAGGGGTTGATATGGGTAATAGTCTGTTAGAAACTTCTGGGAGGCCTTAGTGGCAATTAAATAAATTAAAAAGGGAAATTTTGGGGTGAAAAGATACTTTTAAAGAAGTTAAAAACAGAAATCTGTTAAGGGGGATTTCTGGTCACATGCATGCAAAATAGATTGAAGGAGAGGGAAGATATTGTGAGGGGGATTCTGCATAACAGAAAAATCTAAAAAAAAAACTATTCTTCTGGCTTTTGCATATAAAAGGGGGGTCAGACTCTCATTCAAAGGGGGATTTTTTTTTTGACACAGGCACTAGACATACAGTATCACTAAATTTAGTCCACGTTCTACTCCTCACTGTCTTATCACTCTATTTCATTTAAAAGAAAGTAAACTGAAGTTCAAAAAGGCATTAGAATTTGGAATTATTGGCTGAAGTCTCAATTATATTTATGTTTTTTCAAAGTTTCTCAAACTGCTGGTCGCTGCTTGCTTGCTGCTTCATTGCCAAAGTTGCTTGGTATTTACTGCTATATAGGTATGTCTAGATATCCTTGTAATTTTACATTAAATCGTGAATGAAGTTGAAGCGATGTTGCTAGTTCTTAAGTTTAACATGCTTACTTATTAAAGCTGCCCGAATCTGATTTCATGTTGAATTTTGAGACTATGAATGGTTGAAAGTAGATCGATCACTGTTAATAGACTACTTGTTAATTTGTTTGTATGACTGATTTATAATGAAAATTTGATGTCTATTTGATGTCGTTCACTGATTGAAATTCTGAAACTGCGTCCCAAACTGATTTTGTAGTCTTCAGTATTTATTTTATTCCAAGCATGATAGTAATACTTCTGCTGTGACGATGACTGCCTAATGTATCGAAGAGCAACAACCCATGTAATAAGAGACGAAATTGGAATCTATTTTGGATTAAACTGTAATTGTTCAGTGCCTGCATTATAGTATACATCTGGGGATTTGAGGAAGACAGGATGCAAGTTTAGTGTACTTTCCGCTATATAGAAAGCATATTTATGAGTTCAAAGAGTGAGTCAGGAAGTTCTTGTAATAATCTAAATCGTCAGTTTGGAAGATATCCAGTGAATTTGTGATTGTTATGTTAATTTATTCAATAGATTGAGAATTTGTAATTAATCTCTTTCTTGCAATTGTATAAGTAGCATAGATTCTGGAAAAATTCATACAATTGAACGCACGCTGGATTATGTTTTTCTTTGTGAGGTTTGGGTTGCACTTGTAGCCCATTTCTGAAACACAGTCTTGTTTAAGCTGGTATTGGGCCTGTCCTTGAGCTGGCCCATTTCAACGGCATCCAGACCCAAAATTAGTGATCATTTTTACTACAGTATGTTAAGTTCAAAACTTGAATATTTCTGAAATCTGTCAAGGTCCATGTGTAACTGTTTCTGAGATTAGTGTTGAAACTGATTTTGTAGTCTTCAGTATTTATTTTACTCTAAGCATGATAGTAATACTTCTGCTGTGACGATGACTGCCTAATGTATCGAAGAGCAACAACCCATGTAATAAGAGACGAAATTGGAATCTGTTTAGGATTTAACTGTAATTGTTCAGTGCCTGCATTATAGTATACATATGGGGATTTGAGGAAGACAGGATGCAAGTTTAGTGTACTTTCCGCTATATAGGAAGCATGTTTATGAGTTCAAAGAGTGAGTCAGGAAGTTCTTGTAATAATCTAAGTCGCCAGTTTGGAAGATATCCAGTGAATTTGTGATTGTTATGTTAATTTATTCAATAGATTGAGAATTTATAATTAATCTCTTTCTTGCAATTGTATAAGTAGCGTAGATTCTGGAAAAATTCATACAATTGAACGCACGCTAGATTATTTTTTTCTTTGTGAGGTTTGGGTTGCACTTGTAGCCCATTTCTAAAACACAGTCTTGTTTAAGCTGGTATTGGGCATGTGCTTGAGCTGGCCCATTTCAACGGCATCCAGGCCCAAAATTAGTGATCATTTTTACTACAATATGTTAAGTTCAAAACTTGAATATTTCTGAAATCTGTCAAGGTCCATGCGTAACTGTTTCTGAGATTAGTGTTGAAATTTAAAGGGTGGTTGTCTTTCTAAAACAGTGCTAAAGTTTAAAAGCACATCTGTTCTTCTAGTTCTAGAATTAAAAACTCAAAATGTAACTATCTTCTGGAATTGGTGTAGAAATCCAAATGTGGTTGTTCCTGGAATTAATGTGTAGTTGGTTTTAGGGAATTAATGGCCATGTCTGTAATGGGACTTATGTTGAGTAGCCTATTTTGGGCTTGAAATTAAAACACCTATAGTCCAAATAGACCAACTGCCTAATTAGAAATCAGCTAAGGCCTATTGTTATTCACGTAGATGGGTCTCCCGCAACATTAAACAGGCAAACGTAGTTCTAACAATTTAGGTTCGAAACTCCTTTAGTTAATAAAGGCGAGCCATGTAACTAATAACGATCACTGATGGCCCTCTTAATAGCTAAAAACAAAATAAGAATAATAAAGCCTTAAACGCTTCAAACTTTCGTAGCTTGCTTTAGGCACGATTAACAATATTGTGACTATGAGTACGGTTCCCGTGACATAGTAACAATGACAATTTTGAGGGTGCCTCTTAGGTGACTCGATTTTAATAAATCCAAATAATAAAACTGTCAAATAATTTAAGGCGTGCCATGCCAAATGAAATTTCAAAATACATGGCCCTCATTAATCAATACTAAAAATCCTTAGAAAATCGAGGCGTGCTATTCAGTGAACTCATGGCCCTCGAACAGTTAAAGACGCGTAGCAGCTTTAGGCGTGTTATTTCAAATAACTCAATTTTCTAAACTCGGGTGCGCATTTATGTGACCCAAATCCAAATCTCAATGTTAAATTAAAGTGTGTTACGGATTACGGGTGCATTTATGTGACGTGGTTCATAACATATTTTAATTAATATTGCAATTCTCTAATAATTATATAAAAAGCAGTTAAAGTTAAAAATATCTTCGTCTAGAAACATGTATTAAAATCAGATAAAAAACCGACTATAACAATTGAGTGACCGTGCTAGAACCACGGAATCTGAGGGTGCCTAACACCTTCCCTCGGGTTAACAGAATTCCTTACTTAGAATTTCTGGTTCGCAGACTTCACAAAGAAAGTCAAAATTTTCCTCGATTTGGGATAAAAATAAAATGGTGACTTGGGACACCAATTAAATATTCCAAGTGACGACTCTGATAAAATTAAACAAATAATCCCATTTCGAATAATGTCACTTTAATTGAAAAAACTCTTTTATATACTCCTCGGGGGTATACGAAAAAGAGGTGTGATAATTGGAACGACCCCATATAACTATCTACCCTGTTAGTATACGGAATGAGCAAGTTGCTTTGCGAATATTTAGCTTGCAATGCGAGCATGTAATTCTCTCATACTTTTATTGCATCCTTTAATGTTTTGGTAGAGTAGTTTAGTCGCAGATAGTTGTAGCAATATTCTAAAGCAATCATATACTCTGTTTGTCTATATGTATACCATATTGGTATCAAATGATACTAGAAGTCTTTTTTGCTACTTATACTTTTATTGCATTTTCTAATATTTTATTATCATTTCTATTCTAACTAGTATATATGAAGATTTGATGGCTGTAGATTGTATTTTCTTGCTCCATATCTGATTGTGTTATTGCTAATGGTAGAGTGTGTAATGATATTTGTTGGGAAGGAGATCAAGGTTTGCATGCAATCATGTGTGTTGATTCTTAGAATCTAATTATGTAATTTATGGTGCTTGGCAGCAGTCAGCGTGATATTCAGTGAATTAGATCAAGTGGCAACTGATTTTATTTCAGTTTAATAATTGAAGTAAAAAATGAGAAAAAGACAAAAATTATATTATACTAGTTATATTAAAAAGAAGGTGAACAAATATTTACGACATCAGTTATTTTTTCTTATTGTATAAAAAAAAAAAAAATAGTGAAAACAGTAAATGAAATTAGATTATGAAGACAAAAAGAATATAAAGAAGAAGTTAAATGAAATTAGAAAAGGATCAAGAAATAAAAAAAACAAACAAAAGCAAAAAGAAAAAAAAGGAGCCAAAATTGAGTGTGAAATTAAATTATATAAAAATAACAATAATAATAATAATATGATTTGGACCAAAATAAATAAACTAGAAAAAGAAAAAATAAGAAAAACGTAAGAAGAAGACGAGAAAAAAGAAAAGGAGAAAAGAAGGAAAAAAGAACAAGAAACTCATAAATAAAAAAGAAAAGGAGAAAAAGACAATAGGTAGGAAAGGTAATTAGTTTGATGGGTAGAAAAGTAAATGGATAGGTAAGGGTAAATAGGTCTATTTTTGTGGGTAATTGTATCGTTCACCCAAAAGCCCAAAATTATTCATATCCAAACACAACTCTAATTTTTAAATACCATTTTCACTTGGAAAAAAATATCATTTTTTTTGGAATTTTACAATTATTATTTCCAGACGCCCACAATTTTATAGCAACAAAAAATTTTATGCAATATTTTAAATCACAAATTTCAAAAGTCTTTATTTCTTTTTTAGCTATAAACTTAGCAGTCAAATGCTATCACAAAATTGAACGAGTAAGTGCATATTATTTCTAAAATTATTATTTACATAAGGGAATAGTGAAGTTTTGCGATGAAGGGGTCATGTCGAATGATACTTCTGGGTATAAATTGTCTTCGACTGACTCAAAGATTTTCGGTTTCTACCTTCAAAATAAAGAATATTAATTTCATGCTAGGAAGTATTTTATTCTTTAATGAATCTATCCGGCACAAATCCTATTTAGTTGAGTAAGTAAATTCGGATGACTAAATGCTTTAAACAAAAGAAAAAATGATCGCACAAGAAGACAGTCAGACACCCATGTTACCCCCACAAGATAAGTTCGATCAAGAACTAGCTCTAAGTCCTACTACTAGAGAATTTTTCTTTTTCGGAATAAATTATTCAAGTCCTCCATTACGACAAAGTTCCATTGGTAGCTGAAAACATTAAAAAAACTATATATAAGGTAGGTGACGGTATGCTAGGAACCCATATTTTAGCTACATTTTATACTTTAATTGCTGTATTTTAATTCTATCCGAGCCTAATTGTTATTACTTTGTACTTATTTCATATGTTATACTGTATAGGATGTGATTTCGAGTTGAGAAGTAAGTTTAAATCTAAAATGGATGAATTGGAGCTTTGAAGTCTAAGTAGAAACCCAAATGACCCAAATGAACATGTGACCTCATACACGTGTGCCATCAAGGGGAATGACTTAGAAGATGACGAGATCGAATCTGTCTTGCTGAAAAAATTCGGAGAGACCCTGTCAAAAGGAGCTATGATATGGTATCACAACCTACCTCCTAACTCTATTGACTCGTTTGCTATGCTTGCAGATTCCATCGTAAAAGCACACGCCGGGACTATCAAGGTCGAGACCAGGAAGTCGAACCTTTTCAAAGTGAAACAGAGGGATAATGAGATGCTCAGAGAATTCGGGTCTTAATTTCAGATGGAACGGATGGACCTGCCTCCGGGCGGGGATGATTGGGCCGTTCAGGCCTTTACCCAAGGACTCAATACTCAAAGCTCGTTGGCTTCACAGTAGTTGAAGCAAAATCTAGTAGAATATCCAGCCGTGACTTGGGCCGATGTGCATAACTGATATCAGTCAAAAATTAGGGTCGAAGATGATCATCTCGGGACCTCTTCCGTGTCTGTCTATCCTATCTGAGCCAGTGACAGACCTAAAAGATTCATTCATTGTGAACCAAGGCCAAGTAGGGACTGATATCAGTCGTATATCGGTGATCACAGGAGTAACAGATCGGGACGAAACCCTGTGAGGAATGAAAAGAGAAGCGATCGAAGTCAAAATAATAGGGGACTCATGAGCAGAAATGGTTTTGATAGGCCCATCGGGCCCAAGGAAGTATCGATGTTATCGGAGTACAACTTCAACGTCGATGTTGCTGCTATCGTAACCGCCATTGGACACATCAGAGACACCAAATGGTCTCGACCTCTACTGTCCGATCCATCCCAAAGGGATACTAATCTAATGTGCAAATATCATGGCACTAACGGCCACAGAACAGAAGATTGCCAACAATTAAGAGAGGAAGTAGCCTGGCTATTCAACAACGGACACTTTTGAGAGTTCCTGAGTATTGAGTCAAGAACCACTTCAGGAACAGAGATTCAAGTAAACAAATCGAGTAGGAGGAACCTCAGCATGTCAATAACATGATCATAAGTGGGGTCAACGTTCCCCAGGGGCTGCATCACAAGGGAAAAATGGACTCGGAATTACGTGCCGGAGGGAACCTTGTCCTTCAATGACAAAGACGGTGAGGTGATCGTATAGCCCCACAACGATGCACGTAATATCAGTATTTATAAGTAAATCTCGAGTTAAGTGTGTGTTAATTGATCCAGGTAGCTCGACCAACAACACCAGATCGAGGGTCGTGGAACAGCTCGACCTACAAGATTAAATCGTGCCTGCAGTTCGAGTCCTAAACGGGTTCAACATGGCATGTGAGACCACTAAAGAGGAGATAACATTACCGGTGAACACTACCGGGACCGTTCAGGAAACAAAGTTTTATGTGATCAAAGGGCACATGAGGTGCAATACTTTGTTCGGAAGACCATGGATTCACAACATGAGGGTGGTACCCTCGACTCTGCACCAGGTGTTGAAGTTCCCAACGTGGGGAGGAATAAAAACAATGTGTAGAGAACAACCAGCCGCAAAAGAGAAGTTTGCAGTCGACGAGGTCGTCCCGATATCCACACTTTCGACACCGAAGGAGCTGGGTCCGGTCACCAAGGGAGAAACCAAATAGAAACTACTAACACCGACTCCGTCCCAATCAGAGAAGCAGGAGATGGGTGAGGACGACGACTATGGGGTTCCTAGGTCTTTCGTAGCTCCTGACGATTCCGATGCTGCTAAATCAACGGTCGAGGAACTGGAGCAAGTCGTACTGATCGAACACTTGCCCGATCGAAAGGTATACCTGGGCACGGGGTCGAATCCCGAGCTCAGGAAAAAACTCATTCAATTTTTTATAGCTAATGAAGTTTGTTTCGCTTGGTCCCACCTTGATATGACAGGGATCCTGCCGGAAATAACCACTCACAGGCTAAGCCTGGACCCGAAGTTTCACCCTGTCAAGCAGAAGAGGAGACCCCAGTCCGAGGTCAAACATACTTTCATCAAGGACGAGGTATCTAAACTCCTTAAAATAGGGTGCATCCGAGAGGTTAAATACCCGGACTGGTTAGCAAATGTAGTAGTAGTCCCCGAAAAAGGGAACAAATTAAGAATGTGTGTGGACTATAAGGACTTGAATAAAGCATGTCCCAAGGACTCGTTCCCTTTGGCTAACATCGACCGCATGATTGATGCAACGACAGGCCACGAGATCCTCAATTTTCTCGACGTTTATTCCAGGTACAAACAAATTCGGATAGACTCGGGTAATCAGGAAAAAACATCCTTCATCACCAAGTACGACACCTACTGCTATAATGTGATGCCGTTCGGACGAAAAAAACGCCGGCACCACTTACCAACGCCTAGTAAATCGGATGCTCGAAAAACAAATAGGAAAGTCAATGGAGGTTTACATTGACGATATGTTGGTTAAGTCCCTGCGAGCAGAGGACCAGTTGAAATATTTGCAAGAAACCTTTGGCATATTCAAGAAATACTATATAAAGCTGAACCCGGAGAAATGTGCATACGGAGTCGGGTTCGATAAATTCCTCGGATTCATGGTATCCAACCGGGGAATCGAGATCAACCCCAATAAGATCAAGGCCATCAAAGATATAACTGTTGTGGACAACGTGAAGGACGTACAAAGGTTAACCGAACGCATAGCCGCCTTGGGACGATTTATTTCGAGGTCCTCCGACAAGAGCCACCAGTTATTCTCACTATTTATGAAAAAGAGTAACTTCTCATGGACCCCGTATTGCCAACGAGCCTTAGAGGAGCTCAAGCGATATCTATCGAGCCCACTGCTGCTTCACACGCCGAAGACAGACGATTAGTTGTACGTCTACTTGGCAGTATCAGAGATCGCGATAAGTGGAGTCCTGTTCTGGAAAGAGAAAGGTACACAATTTCCAATTTACTACGGTAGCAGGACTCTGGGTGAGGACGAAACTAGATACTTTCACCTAGAAAAATTGGAGCTCGCCTTGCTAAGCGCCTCTAGGAAGCTAAAATCGTACTTTTAATGTCACCCCATATGTGTCGTAACCACTTACCCATTGAGGAATGTAATGCATAAACCCGAGCTCTTGGGACGGTTGGCCAAATACGCCGTAGAGATCAATGGGTACGATATCGAATATCGGCCTCGGACCGCCTTTAAATCTCAAATTTTGGCAGA
The DNA here is from genome assembly GCA_002018475.1 of Nicotiana obtusifolia. Lineage (NCBI taxonomy): Eukaryota > Viridiplantae > Streptophyta > Magnoliopsida > Solanales > Solanaceae > Nicotiana > Nicotiana obtusifolia. Next base: position 218,311 of record MCJB01002692.1, on the reverse strand, counting down.
CTTTGTGGTCAACTTTACGCCGTACCCGAGGCCGAAAGAGAGTTGTTGTTGAACTTGCGGACTTCTTCGAGAATCTAGACCCTCTTTACGGACGGCGCCTCGAACGCAAAAGGGTCCGGACTCGGCATTCTATTGAAGCCACCAATAGGTAATGTAGATAGACAATCTATTAGGACTATAAAATTAACTAACAATGAGGCCAAGTATGAGGTCGTGATTGCAGGTCTCGAACTGGCCAAAACCTTGGGGGCAGAGGTGATCGAAGCTAAGTGCGACTCGCTCCTTATGGTGAACCAAGTTAATGGGACATTCGAAGTCCGAGAGAAATGAATGCAAAGATACCTGGATAAACTACAGGTAACGATACATCGGTTCAATGAGTGGACTCTACAACATGTGCCTCGGTCTCAAAACAGCGAGGTCGATGCCCTTGCTAACTTTGGATCATCGGTCGACGACGATGAGTTCAACTCGGGGGCGGTTGTACAACTCATGAGATCGATAGTGGAAGAAGGTCACGCCGAGATAAACTCAACAAGCCTAACTTGGGACTGGAGAAACAAATATATAGAATATCTGAAGACTGGAAAACTACCCTCAGACCCTGAGAAATCAAGGACTCTGCGTACGAAGGCGGCCTGGTTTAGCCTATCCGAAGACGGTACACTATTTCAAAAAGCGTTCGATGGCCCACTCACAATATGTCTAGGACTAAGAGACACCGAGTATGTTCTAAGGGAAATCCACGAAGGCACCTACGGAAATCATTCGGGCCCCGAATCATTAGTTCGGAAAACAATCAGAGCCGACTACTATTGGATCGACATGGAATAGGACGCGACGGAGTTCGTACGAAAATGCGACGAATTTCAGAGGCATGCTCCGATGATTCATCAGCCCAGGGAGCTGCTACATTCAGTCTTGTCACCCTGGTCGTTCATGAAATGGGGGATGGACATCGTTGTCCCCCTTCCGGCACCCGGTAAGGCTCAGTTTATATTGTTTATGACTGTCTAATTTAATAAATGGGTGAAAGCTCGGGCATTTGAGAAATTCAGGGAGAAAGAAGTCATTGATTTCATCTGGGACCACATTATGCCGGCCGAGATCATGTGTGACAATGGGAAGAAAATCATCGGCAACAAAATAAGCAAGTTTCTCGAATGTCATAAAATCAAAAGAATCCTGTCAATATCCGATTACCCTAATGGGAACGGGCGGAGAACAAAACCATACTCCAAAACCTCAAAAAGAGATTGACCGACGCCAAAGGAAAATAGAAAGATATTTTGCCCCAAGTCCTAGAGGCATACCGTACGACCTTAAAGTCCAGTATCGGGGCCACCCCGTTCTCGTTGGTTTACGGCGCCGAAGCTCTAATACCGGTCAAAATCGGAGAACCGAATCTCAGGTTCCGATATGCAAACGAAGAGTCAAATAACGAGACCATGAATACGGGCCTGGAACTGCTATATGAAAGGCGCGAAGCCGCCCTCGTCCGGCTGGCCGCCCTAAAAGAATGGATCGAGAGGTATTACAATCGAAAAGCCAACCTTTGACACTTCAATGTCGGGGACTTAGTGTTTAGAAAGGTCACATTAAACACCTAGAACCTGAACGAAGGGAAGCTGGGGCCGAACTGGGAAGGTCTGTATCAAATTATCGATTTCACCGGGAAAAGGGTCGTACAAACTCGGAGCAATGAACGATGAGCGACTACCGAACAACTGGAACATAACTCACTTGAAACGATATCACTGCTAAGGTACGACCTTGTTTACTTCTTTTATTTATTTACATTTTGGACTAATACTTGCAGGTAACCGTCAAAGAACGATACAATTTTTTAGGCCTAAAAGCACGCGTTACACTCTTTTTCCCTTGAGCCGGTTTTGTCCCAAATGGATTTTCCGGCAAGGTTTTTAACGAGGCAATTATGGATCGTGCTAACTTAGAATCGAAGACAGGTTGTAAACCAATGCCAAGGATCATATCAACAGTATCCAAGGCTTCTCTATTATCAGCCTCAAACACTGGGGCATCACCCTCAGATAATGATTTTGGCAAGGAAAGAAACTTTGTGATCGAATAGTTTAGGCCCGATCGATAGGATTTACTGTAAGGGCCAAATGTTCAAATGAACCTTGCCCACATAGATCGCCCGGGCCCGAACACAAAGCTTGAACACATGTGTAACTTTGTATATTCGCAGAAAAATGAAAGGAAGTTTCTATCTTGCGGATAAATATTTTGTCCCTTGAAAATTTTTCTTTCTTACAGTTGATTCCCTAAAGACATCGAGCCCAAGGGCCACCTCACTCGGGGACTGCCACCTAAGGTGGGGTCAGACGACCCGTGATAATAAAGCCCGAGGGCACAAAGCTTATTTGGCAGTGCCTGAACTTTTAAGGCTACAACCATCAACATTCGGGGACAGTTGTCTTGGTTAAGACCGGACGACTTGGGGTAACAAGGCCACTGGCAACACCCGAACTAGAAAAGCTACGACCGCCCTATAACAACTCAGAGTCGTCCGAGACCCGTAACCAAAAAACAAGGCCTTCAAAATTTCTAAACCGGTTCAAAAGGCTACCCTCAGCAAATTGTAATCTAAAATATTCTAAATACTTTGGGGAAAGCTTCCAGTCATACCGACCCCCCCACGAGTCTTAAGCAAACTAATATCGAGAGCAAGGTCTGTTCAAACCTCCAGACAAGACCTAATTATTACGTGCTAAGGCATTCGATATCTTTACAATCATAAAGAAAAGAGCGAAACTAAATAAGCTTAAAAATTGTCGAAGGGAAAAAGAGCCTTATATATATATATATATATATATATATATATATATCTTTACAAAGGCCAAACGGCCTCCACAAAAAGTACAAAGGTGCAAAAACAAAGAAAAATTTACAAGGCACTTAAACGGCTTGGTCTTCGCCAGATCCTGCCTCATCACCGGGACCATCGGAAAAATAAGCCGGACTCGAGACATAGCGGTGCATCCCGGCCTCCGAAAAAATAAGCCGGACTCGAGACATAGCGGCAAGGGACCGAAATCGAGCCAAAGTTCCACTGGGCCAGAACCCGGGGGCATGACGCCTGCCCTCGAGAATATCGAGGTCTTGGTCCCGGAATCGGTTCTATCCTCGAACGACTTCGAAGAACATGGTCAAACAATCCAGCATAGCCAATAGAAAGCCGAAATATCCATGATCTGTCGAATATCACGGCGGGAATCTCGACACGTGTCGATAAGGAACCGGCATTCAGTGAATCAGAAGATTTTTTTACCTTTTATAGAGTTGTACCTATGATAATTCATGAAGCACATGGTAACACGCACTCAAAAGCAATATATTATTATTTTCTCTGTCTCTAGCTCTGGCTCTTTTCCATCTGTAGCGGTTATGGTGAGCCCGGCTCGAGAGTGGCTATCTCACTAAGGCTAAAACTATCCAACTCATGTGGTTTGAATTTATTTTATCTATATTTGTTCAATAGTAACTTAATTCATCGCTTTGTATCAAGTTAATCCGCATATCCTTAAAACTACTTACAAATTTAATTGTTATCCGATTTTGAGGATAAACAACTTCCTCCATGATTATGGATCATAAGTTTACCTTAGGATTTGACATGACTCGGTAACTTGATTATTATCTATGGATTTAATTATTATTTGATTGTTTGAATTTGTTGGAGAAATTTAACTTTCGTTGTGATTTTATACATTATCGTGCTTAATCAAAAGAGAAGCATAATATTGAATAGTGTTGCATGCTTGCCAACACATGCAAACTTATCCCTTGATCAACTCGAAATATTTTGTCATGGGAAGCTTTTTGCTGGATAGGGAAGAAGAGAGAGAGAATCGTTAGTAAGGTTATAAACCAGAAGTGATAGTGATATGTGGATAAGAATTGAGGGTACAAAAGGACCAATTATATATTCTTGTGACATTGATAGTACAGCACAAAGTTTTAGAGCTGAAAGAGTAGGGTATACTGCAAAATTAAAGCTGTAAGTCCATGCAGTGAGGATAGTGAGGGGACCTCTGGTTTGAAGAGGAGAGTTGTAATTTGCCAGTGCATTTGATAAGAACCATTAATTTGTTCAGTATTGAGTACGAATGATTCTCATGTTTCCTTAAGCCAATGCAATACTATTAATTATCTTTTTCAGATGTTTACTACGTACTACTATTTCATTATGTGCACCTTCATTCTTGAGCACAACAGTACTCTATAATAATAGGCAAAAGAAACCGGCCACTCATTCGAATCCTTGATCATATTGCACCAAATACTACGGAATATATTCATACATTATTTGCATGAAACAAAAAAATCCTTTGAATTTACATTTTAGGTGGTTTTCAAATTTTTTAAAATTCACATCACATATAACCTCATTTTATTTTCAAATTAGTTACTCAATATGTAACAAAAGGATCAACATATTTAAAATTTGTTGCTCTGCAAAGAAATATTCCGTGGAGCAAATTAGGTTTTGAAAATCAAAACTGAAATCAAAGTAGGAAAAAGAGGTATGAAATATTTATTTTAATATAATGATTCTGCTTGAGCCGATGGCTTACTAGAAACAACATTTCTATCTTCACAAGGTAAGGATAAGACATGCGTAAATACTACTGTTCCCAGATTCTATTTATGAGAATAGACTGAGTATATTATTATTATTGTGAATACACTGAGTATATTATTATTGTTGTATATAATGCTAGTGCTTGAAATTTGTTACTCCCTCTGGTCCACTTTAAGTGATTTTTAGCCTTTTTTTGTAGTCCACAATATTTGATTTTTTTAGATATCAATAAGGAATTAACTTTTTCTTTCCAAAGTTGTCCTTGAAGTAAAGAATCTAGGAATAGTTTGTTATATTTCCAACGAGCAAATTATGGTTAATATGGTCAATTTCAATGTTAACTATCGCTAAAATATGAATCCTTAATATGCATAAAAAGAGCCAAAAAAATAACTTAAAGTGGACGGAATGGAGTAACTATAAAGAAAAGTACTTAGTATTCCGTCCGTTCACTTTTTCTTGTCAAGTATTCTTAAAATAAATATTTATTTTTACCTGTTACTTTTAGTATATCAAAAAGATAAAAAGATTTTATTATATCCATAATATTAATTACTCATTTTAAATTATTTTTTAAATTCACCAAAAATATACATCAATTAAAATAAATATCATATAAATTTATGTATTTTATTTTTTATTTTTTCAGAGGTGCGCAAAGTTTACGGTGAATAAAAACACACACTCTGTAGTTTATAATATTAACAATATTTAAATACATGCTTGCATCGGTAGACACACAAGGTATGAATATGCGTGAGAAACGAATTTCTCGAATAAGGGAAAGGAGGTGATGTAATGGTGTGTATAAGTAACCAATAGGGGTAGTATTTTGGACCGGAGTTATGAGCCCAAAACCCAAGGCCTCTGCCTTCTACTTTGTAAAAACGACGAGCTTTTCTTATCATTTTCCATCACGTGATCTCCTTTTTTGAGCGATATATGCAGACTCAGCAACTCATTGATAGGGACCCAAAGAGAGAGAGAGAGTAAAAGTGAACAAATAATTTTTAATGAATTAAGCATGAGTTGAAAAATCTAAAAAATCAATTATATAAATAATTGTCTACAATAAGTCGAAATAATACTGTTAGAGGTTGTTTGCTTGATAGCATAAGGGATAATAATTTTAGAATAAATGTAAGATTATTTTATTTTATATTTGGACACTAATGAGCGGATCGATATTACTATGATATGAGATTTATGATGTGCGGTTATTATGATATGAACTGATGTTATTACACAAGGTTTATATCGTACAAAGGGCTCGTTTGGTACGAACACAAATAATACAGGGATTATTAGTAATACAGGTATTAATAATGCAGGGATTGTAGTGCTGGGATTATTTTTTTATCAAGTGTTTGGTTCATTGTATTAAAAATTAGCTATACAATGTATAATCTTATCCAGGTATAGTTAAACCTGGTATAAGTAATCCCTTGGTTTCCTTGGTATTAGCTAAGCCCTCCTATGAGGTATAAGTAATCCATGTATTAGGTATGCATAAATTGAATTGAGCAATCTAACATTGTATTGGACGGATTAAATTTTTATACAGGGATTATTTTACTTAGTACAACCTACCAAATGACCCCTAAGTGTTGATACGGATCTATTCCTTAGGATTGACCTTCCATGTTTCTCTTTCTGTGGCGTACACGCAGAGTTTGTGAGACAGTGATTAACAATAATAACTACATATATAGTATATTCTCATAAGTGGTGAAATTTGGGGAGAATAGTATATATACAAACCTTATTCCTACCTTGTTCAAATAGGTAATTTATTTTTGATAGACCTCGAATTCAGGTAAGCATAATATTAACAATACTAAAAAAGTGCAATATTAAAAAATGAACAAGTCATTGAAAAGGAAATATAAGCAATAACAGGTTAATAACATATCAGATAATAATATGAACCCAAGAATAAGCCACAACTAGAGTAATTCTATTGTCTCGGAAATCATTTTGTACTATCTCGATCCTCATAACAAATGATCCCTAGAAGTATAATAATAATTACTCCTTATTTCCAAAAATCATAATTACCTCTTTTGGTTCCTACTCGGTGTCTAATACATCTTAGGACTCGAATCTGATGCCTCGAACAGTAAATTTGGCCAAAAGAAGTATAACATGTTGAAGTATATTAATATTAAAGAAGTTATTTAATTATCAATGTAAATAAATTAAATTCAACATACTCACCGCAAAACTTCTGCAGCTTGGCTTAGCTGACTGTTTGACCCCTCCAAAGGTCCATTCCTATAAATAGTGAGTACTCTATATTCGTTTCTTTTCCCTCCTTTTTTTCTTTTTTCTATCTTACAAGTTACAAGGGTTTAAGTGCTCCTCTGTCGTTATGGTTTTAAATTTTAAAGTTATTTGTGTTAAAAGGTTACTCCTTCTATTTCAATAAGATTAACATTATTTTCTTTTATAAAGATTGATATTTTTTAATATTTTCTTAATAAGAAATATCTTTAGCCACATAAATTTTATGATAAGTTTCAGACCACAAGTTCAAAAGTTTTACGGTCACACAGATAATATGTCTTATTTAAGACCATATATCTCAAAAAAAATTCTCTTCTTTATTAAAGTTTGTACCAAATTAGGCTAAGACAATCTTTTTGAAATGGAGAGAGTATTATCATTGTACTCATTATTTTCTATTTTCAGAAGTTATTTTTCTATGCATGTAGCCAGGCAAATTCACGTTCAAGAATTTTAATTATGAAAGATTTTAGTGCTCTCTAATAAAAAAGCTCTATTATCTGAGTTTTAACTTAAAACTTTTGATCAAATAACAACAACAACAACATACTCAGTATAATCTCACAAGTGAGGTCTGTGAAGAGTAATTGTACGCAGACCTTACCCCTACCTGGAGAGGTAAAAAGGTTGTTTCTGATAGACCCTCGGCTCAAGATAAGGTGTTAAGGAAGAAAAGGGGAAGAAGAAGAAGAAGAAGAAGAAGAATAGGGGGGGAGGGGAGAAGAAAGACGAGGGAGACAAAAGACGATAAGGAAAAAGAGGAGAAAAAGTAGCATCAGATAGTAACAATCAGAGCAACAATTTCCAGTAAAATGGAGAAATAGTAGCATCAAATAGTAACAATCAGGAGGCAACAATTTCCAGTAGCAATTTTCAAAAACAATGGGCGTGGTTGCTAAGTACCAGATATAATAACAAACTGAAAGGAAGTAACTTTCAACCAACGACAAGAATATTACTAGTACTACTGGTAAACCTAGGAGAAACTCAAAACTATCTGTCAACCCACCACCTTAATCCTCGACCTCCACACCTTTCTATCACTAGTCATATCCTCGGTTAGGTGAAGGACCAACATGTCCTACCTAATCACCTCTCCCCAATACTTCTTTGGCCTATCCCTGCCCTTCCTCAAGCCCGCCATGGTCAACCTCTCACACTTCCTGACCGGGGATCTATGTCTCTCCTTCTCACATGCCCAAACCATCACAGCCTCGATTTTCGTAACTTGGCTTCCACAAATGCCACTCCCACCTTGTCCCTAATAGCTTCATTCATGTTCTTGTCTTTCCTGGTATGTCCACACATCTATCTCAGCATCCTCATTTCAGCTACGCTCATCTTCTGGACGTGGGACTTCTTGACGGGACAACACTCAGCTCCATACAACATAGCCGGTGTAATCATTACCCAGTAGAATTTGCCCTTAAGTCCAGGTGGCACATTTTTATCGCATAAACCCTCGAAACTAGCCTCCATCTCATCCAACCCACTCCAATGCGATGGGTAACATCCTCATCAATCTCCCCCAGTTGCCTTGGATTATAGACCCAATATACTTGAAACTATCTTTCGTGGGAATGACTTGGGTATCGATCTTTGCTTCCACTTCTTTTTCATGCATCTCATCGTTGAACTTGCACTCCAAGTATTCAGTTTTCGACCTACTCAACTTGAAACCTTTCGACTCCAGCGTGTGTCTCCAAACTTCCAACCTAGCGTTAACACCTCCTCGCGTCTCATCAATAAGAAGTATGTCGTCAGCATATAACATACACCATGGCACCCTCCCTTGTATGTGTCGTGTCAGCACATCCAATGCTAGGGCAAACAAAAATGGGCTAAAGCCTGATCCCTGATGCAACCCCATCTCCATAGGAAAATGTTCCGAGTCTCCTCCCGCAGTCCTCACCTGAGTCTTAGCACCTTCATACATGTCCTTAATCACCCTAATGTATGCTACCGGGACTCCGTTGACCTCCAAACATCTCCATAGCACCTCCTTCGGGACTTTGTCATAAGCCTTTTGATGGTTAATGAACACCACGTATAAGTCCCTTTTCCTCTCCCTATACTTCTCCACCAATCGTCTCACAAGGTGAATGGCTTTTGTAGTTTACCGTCCTGAAATAAATCCGAACTGGTTCTCAGAGATAGATACACCTGTTCTTACTCTCTGCTCCACCACCTTCTCCCAAACCTTCATAATGTGACTCAGCAGCTTGATATCCCTATACTTGTTGCAGTTCTGGATATTACCTTTATTTTTGTACAATGGAATCATCAAACTCCACCTCCAATCTTCGGGCATCTTCTTCGTCTTGAAAATGACGTTAAACAGGCTAGGAAGACACTCCAAGCCTACCCTACCCGCTACTTTCCAAACTTCCACCGAGATCTCGTCAGGCCTAGTCACCTTTACCCTTGATCATCTCCCATATTGCCACATCAACCTCCTCACACTTAATAGGCCTACAAAACCCAAAATCTCTCCGACTCTCTGAGTTCTCCAACTCGCCCAGCACGATGTTCCTATCCCTTTTCTCGTTTAAGAGTCTATGGAAGTACTCCTGCCATCTACGCCTGATACACGCCTCTTTCACCAATATTTTATACCATCTTCGTCTTTGATGCACCTCACTCGATCCAAGTCCCGAACCTTCCTCTCCCTAATCTTGGCTAACTTGTACAACTTCTTATCTCCTCCTTTGCCCCCAAGATCCTCATACAATTTTTTAAAAGCTGCAGTCTTAGCCGCCATGACCGCGAGCTTCGCTTTTGTCCTTGCCTTCTTATAACACTCCCTATACGACATGCGCTCTTCCTCGTCCGTGCTCCTAACTAGCTACAAATACGCCGCTTTCTTAGCTTCCACTTTTCCTTGGACCTTCCCATTCCACCACCAGTCCCCTGTGTGGCCACCCAAGTAACCCTTCGAGACCCCTAACACCTTCCTAGCAGCTTCCCTAATGCAGTTCGCTGTTGTTGTCCACATGCTACTCGCGTCCCCACCACTCCTCTAGGCCTTCATAGCCAACAGATTCTCCCCTAACTCTTGAGCCTTTCCCTCAGACAAGGCTCCCCACTTGATCTTAGATTGGCCGTACACCGCTCTTTTCTTCCTTGCTTCCTTGACCTCCAAGTTCATTACCAAGAGCCTATGCTGCGGAGACAAACACTCACTCGGAATAACCTAACAATCTGTACAGAGGCCCTTATCACCTCTTATGAGGAGAAGAAAATCAATCTGAGTGGAGAAGAAAATGAATCTGAGTTTTGGCAACCCTACTCCGAAAAATGATCAAGTATTCCTCCCTCTTTTTAAAATCCATGTTAGCTGGCACCAAGTTAAAACTTTTGATCAAATGATAAAATAAAATAATAATAAATCTATCATTTCACAGCACAATTGGCTGGTATGCTAAAATTGTACAGCAAAAAAAATTTATCATGCCACGTTACTTATTATTCCCTCCATTTTACTTTAAGTAATTTTTTTATTTTTTTTATGGTTTATAATAATTGAGTTTTTCAAATTAAATTTTTTTTGTCAAGTTGTCCTTAAAATAAAGAGCCTAAGAATTTTAGTTGAATCTCAATAAACAAATGAGATTAATATGATCAATTATATTATTAATTAATATTAAAAAGATAAATTCTTCAAAAACTTCCTTGTAAGGAAGTTTGACAGCAACACTTTGGAATTTTTACTGTTTCAGGGATACTATCTTGGTCCAATAAAATTAATAGGGCGATGATAAGGTTAAGAAAGAAAGGTTCAAAGTCCAAAGCAGGTAAAATCCTATACATCCTTAGGGGCATATAATGGTTGCGTGCCCAGAATTTAGATTCTCTCTCTCTCTCTTGTCAGTAAGGAGACACAAACATCACAGTAGCTGTTAATTACAGCCTGCTACTTTTTCTCCTACACTATCTATTGTCCCCATCAATTTTCCAGTACTACTATTCAAACTCAAGTTGATGAAGTTGTGAAGCAGAAAATTAAAAAGGGGGTCCATTTTTTCTTTTTCTTTTCACTTTCTACATGATTTACAAGAACTCAGTGAAGTATTAAAAAGTGTGTGTGTATTTAGTGTGTGTTTTTTGGTGTTGGTATAAAAAGAGGGAGCAACAAATAATAGTAATATGCAGCAGCACCTGATGCAGATGCAGCCAATGATGGCAGCTTATTATCCTAACAACGTCACTACTGATCATATTCAACAGGTCTTCTTCTTTTCTTCCTCCCCTTTAATTAATTCATTCTTTAGCTGCTGCTATCTGTTCTTGATCTTCTTCTGCTTCTTTCTGAACCTGAAATCTGCCATTTTATCTGCTGCTATGTGTATACCGTTGTACTACTCCTAGTAGTTTTCATAAGTTGGCTGCTAGTTATAAAAAATTGTTTTCTTGGTTGTTATGTCCTGCTCTAGGTTTATTGTGGTCGTAAACAGGGAAAAACTAAAAAGGAACACAAAAGAAAGATCTTGCTTTTAGATTCTTGACTCTGCTTGTACGCTTTTGCCTTTTCTTCTTGAAACTTATGCTGTTTCTAGCTTTTCTTGTGTAAGCTTTCTCTCTTTCTCCACCTTTACATATGGTTTTGTTCTGTAAATAGTTGCCCTTTATTATGTGGGAGAATCCTGTTATTGTTAATGCTTGTTACTATTATTTTCTTTTCATTCTTTATTGGGCCAAGAGTCTGTCATAAATCAACATCTTTACCTTCAGACTAGGAGTAATTAGGTGTGTACACACTATCCTCCTTCACAATTTATGGGATTATGCCGGATTTGTTGTTTTTATTGTTGTTACTGTGTGGGAGAGAAAAGAATAGGCATGGTTAATGTACTTCTAGTAATCTCATATCTTCCCAAAGGCTGCCAGTTGAGTTGGCTGCTTTCTGCATAATGAGTAGCAAGTAGCAAACTATATTGTGAAAGCTTTTCTGTTTCTTATACTACTTTAAAGTCTTCAGAAATACTAATTATATTTCCTCCCATCTTCTCTCTTTTTTGTTTTTGTTATTTATATATACCACGGCTGACAAAAGAAGTTGATGAAAACGTCGCTTCTTTTCTTGCATGAGTGCTGCAAAACAAATGAAAACTTTTTATATCAAGTTTAAAAGTCAGTAACTCTAAGTTGCTCTTTACTAAAGCTTTTTCAGTTGGTGACTTTTTTTCAACTTCAGTATCTGCTATTGGTGACTGCATTACTTCCTCCGTCCAATTTATATGAACCTATTGATTGGGCATGGATAAATTGTTTTCAAATAAGGGAAGGGTCATTCTTTTTGGCATAGACTAAAAAAGAAATACGTTCACATAATTGAAACAGATGAAGTACTGTTTAACAAACACAACTACTTGCCTAAGGTTGCATACCATCATTATCTGCATATATGCTGAAGTGTTTGTTGAGTAAATATTTTACTGTCAACAAATTACTCCTTGTCTATTTCACAGCTCTCAGAGTTGTTCATTAAAGATTGAATTTTTAAATATGTGAAAACTGTAAACTTTAGTCTACAAAGTTCCCTTTTTTCTTACTTGAAAAATATTTTGCATATCAACAGGAAAAAGTTGTCAAAAACCTGCTTCTATTAATTTATTGCAAGTATATATGTACTGACCCTAGTTTTCAGTTGCTAAAAATACAAATGTATAGAGATTTCCCACTGAAATTTGAAAAGGATGTTCCTTATGATATGGGCAGATCTCATATTTTTTATTTGGGGTTAGGCAGTGTTTATTAGTACTCCTTCTGTTTCAAAAAGATTTTTCTAGTTTGATATGATATAAATTTTAATAAAGAAGGGAAGACTTTTGAGATATGTGATCTTAAATAAGCTATAACATTTATATGACTGTAAAATTTTTGAAACTTGTGATTTTAAACCTGGTAGAGCATTTGTGTGGCTAAAAATGCTTCCTATTACACAAATATTGAAAGGTGCCAATCTTTTTGAAACGGATTAATAAGGAAATAATGTCAATATTTTTGAAAACTGGGAGCAGGAGTAATCTATTATTGTACTTCTGAATTTTTACATGTTATTTGATGTTCACTTAGTAGTTGGCCTTATTCTTTTCCAATGTCAGTTCCTGGATGAGAACAAATCACTTATTCTGAAGATTGTTGAGAGCCAGAACTCTGGGAAACTAAGTGAATGCGCAGAGTAAGTTCAGTTGATATTATTTAAATCTTCCTTTAATTTATATTTCTAGTTACAGGCTAACACCTTCAGAATGCACTTCAACCTAGAGATCAGTGTTCATACTCTTAACATCTTTTCGACTGATTTTGAATTAATAACCCTTTCTTGTATAATTATGCCTTCATAAATTTAGAAGTATGGTGATATTCTTGAAACTTGATCATAGAATATAAATTGGTGACAATTTGTGCTAACTCTTTTGGTATGGCAGGTCACAAGCCAAACTTCAGAGAAATCTTATGTACCTAGCAGCTATTGCTGATTCACAGCCCCAGCCTCCTAACATGCATACTCAGGTAAGGTTACATATCTTTTCATTTCCATTATCCACACTTTTTCTATTAGCACCAGCTAAAGGTGGCAAATGGACGAGTTAGGTCAAATTTCGATGAGTTAAAATGAGACAAATCAACAAACGGTCATGATCCAATTCATCCAAATTAAGTTTGCTTGGGTCGATATGGGTCAAATTATATGGCGGAGCCTAATTCATATAAGGGGATTAAAAGAATATTTAAGTGTCACACCTAGGATTTGAACTTATGACTTAAGAAATTTTTTGAGTCCCCTTATAAGAATCTTTTCTTTTGTCAAGGGGATTCAATCTTTCATATATATATAACTAAAAAGTTTGTTGTTATCCTATTTGCTCAGGATAGTTTCCCATTTTTAAGTTTGATTTTGCTTGTTTGGTTTTGGTTTGCATTTTCGACTCAATTATTTGATGGGTCATGGGTCAAGTCAACAAATGGATCATAACTCAATCCGTTAAACTTGGGGGGTTTTAACAGGTTACGAAAAATGTGTTGGCTTTGTCACATCTAGTACCAGCTGAATCTTGTTATCATTTCAGTTCACATGTTAATAACCTTAACATGTTTGAAAATACATTATATTAATTTCAGTTCTAAATTTGTTGAATTAATGCTTGATGCTGTGCAGTTAGCTTCTGGTGGAATGATGCAGGCGGGGCAACATTACCTGCAACAGCAACTAACGACGCAATCGCTTATGGCTGCAGCAAGATCCTCCTCCTCTTCAATGATCTACGGACAACAACAACAACAGCAGCAGTCATTATCAGCATTGCAACAACAACAAGCCTATCATAACCAACTCGGAATGAGTAGTTCCGGAGGAGGAAGTAGTAGCGGATTTCACATGCTGCAAAATGATGATACTCATAATTCCAATACTTCACTTGGTTTCCCTGACTTTGGCAGAGGATTAGGCAGTGGAAATAAGCAAGACATTGGAACTTCCTTGTCTGAACAAGGACGAGGCGGGAGCTCGAGTAACCATGGTGAAAATCTTTACTTGAAAGCTGCTGATGATGGAAATTAAGTTTGAGGTATGTTAAGAATAGAAGGTTTTGTTATCAGTGAACTTTAGAACCACGTTTAGCTAGCTAGCTAGGGGAGAAGTTAGAATAGTACTAAGATCTTTTGCTAAGTAATTAATGGGATTTGTAATCTATTGTGTAACACAATGGCTCTTCTTCTACCTTTGGACTTTTTGGTCAGTATCTCAAATGTTTGAAACGCTGCACCTTCTGAATATCATGTAAATTTGTTAGGTCATTTTGGTTTGCATTATTGCTTTCTTCATGATTTTCCTCTATTGGGCTATTTGCTTGGTTTCTTGATGACTTTGCTTGTATCGGGCTATTTTCTTGCGTGAATTTGGACCAAAATATGAAAGAACCAAACAGGAAAAAGTAGTGAAATTATACTTGATTATTTGGTTTTATCATATTGCATGTCATTGAAAAGGATATTTGTATTCCTGATCAATACAATTTTTGAGGGTGTGGAATCTACATAGAAGAAGTTAAGAGCCCGTTTGGGCATAAAAAAATTCACTTTTTTTTCGAAACGGGTGTTTGGCAATAAAATTTTTAGTTTTCACTTGAAGATGAATTTTGGAATTTTTTGAAAATTTGAAGAATTTCAAAAAAGTTATTTTTCAAAAGTTTCACTCGGATAACCCACAAAACTTTAAAAACGACCCAAAATTATATTCATGTCCAAACATAACTCTAACTTTCAAATACCATTTTCACTTGAAAATAAATTTTTACTTTTTTTTAAAATTTTACAATTCTTATGTCCAAATGCCCACTAAAATTTTCCACAGCAAGTGTTTACACAACTTTTTACGCAAATGTCAATAATTAATTTCTTAAAACAAAAAACAAAAAAGAATATATATATATATAAAGTTATTGAGTCATTCATGTCTTCCATGTCACTACCTTTTTGTAGTGCTACGGGTTATCCTATGTCAACTATTTTAGAATTTTATAACTAAACTTATAATTCTCAACCACATAAATATTCAACAAAAAAAAATTATTAACTTAAAATTTTTGTCACATAATCATGTCAAGATTTTGAGAAGTGTTCCACCGTATTATAAAGATCCACAAAAAGTTTCTTGCATTCATAATTGCATTTAATCTTGATGACAAATACACCTAGACTAACATGAAATTGTACAATGCTAAACGTAATTAATTTTGGCTATGGTATCAAATTTATAAGTTGAATAAATGTTTGGGCACCTTATTTCAATGTCATTGAGAACTCAAAATCATTACTCTAAACTAATAATACCTTATCGAATGTTGTTACCTTCGTTTCACAATAATACCATAGAATAAAACATATACCTTGGCGCCTCGTTTTGATGTTTCCAACTAATGGACGTCACATATATTTCTTTATAACCAAGATTTGGAGATTCATTAGCCTAATATTAGGAACTGGATTTCTAAACCAAATAAAATTTATATTTCATAGTGTAGCAAATTGGGGTTTCTCAGTCTCCATGTTTGAATAACCAACTGGTGGAGTGTGTCATAATTTGAAAGGATAGTTTACGTCACAAGAGATTTGGATTTTACAATGATTGAAACACTTTTAAAGGATAGTTTACGTTACAAGGGATTTGGATTTTACAATGATTGAAACACTTTTACGTATTATTTTGAAGGATATAAAAGTCTAATAATATTACGGAGATATTTTAGTCATACAATATTTAGCGTGAAATATTCGTACTTTTATAATTAATATAGATATAAATAAGCTCTTCTTTTTAAAATAGTTTTGGACAGTATAATACATTCTCTAATTAAATTAGTAATTGGACATTATAATACGTTTTCAAATTAAATTAGTAATAGGATATATATTTTGAAGAAGTATATCCTAAAAGTAATAGGATTACATGGCTAAAATTATTAGTATTATACTAATAGGATTTCTAAAGATAATCATACAGGATTCATAACGTGTATTATGTCCTAAAACTAATAGGATTACAAGGCTAAATGTCTAGAATTTCGGTTATGTCCTTTTATTGTGAGTTATTATTGTCACGACCCGAAATTCCCACCTTCGGGACCGTGATGGCGCCTAACATTTAACTTACTAGGCTAGCCAACGTTAAAATAATTTTAACCATTTTTAACAATTCATTTTAATTAATAATAAAGAAACCAAACAACTGAAATAAAGTTTGAATTAAAGTGAAAAACAAAAATAATAACGATGCCGAAATACCATCCCAGAACTGGTGTCACAAGTGCATGAACTTCAAGAATAATACAAATAAGAGTCTGAATAAAAATAAAGTTGTCTGAAAGAAAGCACACAGCTAAGATAAAGTGGAAGGGAACTTCAGAGCTGCGAACGCTGTGCAGCTATACCTCAAGTCTCCTCTAGTAGCTGAATCCGAGCAAGTCTATAGTACGCCGTTGGGACCAAATCCAGTATCTGCACAACAAGTGCAGAGTGTAATATAAGTACAACTGACCCCATGTACTCTGTAAGTGCCGAGCCTAACCTTGACGAATAGTGACGAGGCTAAGGCAAATCGCTTACATTAACCTGTACGCGATAATAATAATAATAATAATAATAATAATAATAATAATAATAATAATAATAATAATAACAGGAATAGAGGTAAGACAGGTAAGTCATATCAATAATCAAGGTCAATTCGGCAGTCACAACCAATTATTCCATTTATCATTCTGTTGCGGCGTGCAACCCGTTCGCACAATATAATCCTTCAATTAAATTCCGTTGCTGCATGCAACCCGATCCAACAATATAAATTAACAAAACTTATACGTAAGACTACTTCAATAAATACCACAATTAATATGAAACTATTAAGAAACAAGGTATTCAACAATTATAAATTATGTAGGAAACAAGGAGGGACAAGTAACAAATAAGTGTAAAATCAAGGAGGAGATAGGCAATTTAATATATGAAATGCTAATAATCAAGTAGCAATTATGACACAAAAATCAAATAAGTAGGTAGCAATTAAGACATGAAATCAAGCATAATAGTAGGCAATGAAAATAAGAGAATCAATTAATTCATAAAATGAGGCAATTAGTGGAATATGTAGAAACATGGAAACAATCAATTTGACGACGTATAGACAATGGTCACCTCGTCTATACGTCGCTACACATGAAATTCACATAACACATAGTTCAAGGATTCTATTCCCTCAAGTCAAGGTTAACCACGACACTTATCTTGCTTCGCAATTCAAGTGATCACTCCACCACGACTTTTCCTTTCGAATTAGTCTCCAAACCAATCAAACCTAGAAATTTATTTACCAACAATTCAATTTGAGCTTTAGAAATTATTCACAATTTGACAGAGACTTAATTTAAGTCATTTTCGGAAAAGTCAACCAAAAGTCAATGTGGGGCCTACTTTTTGGAATCCGACGAAAATTTACAGAATCTGAACACCCATCCCGTTACGAGTTTAACTTACCAAAATTACTCAAATTCGACCACAACTCGGCCTTCAAATCCTCAATTAAAATCTATGAAATTTTCTATCATTTTCAACCCAAAATACTAATTTGTTGATAAAAACAACAATAGATTCGTGTAATTTAACCAAAATTGTGTTAGGATTTCTTACCTCGATGTTTTCTTTGAAAATCTCCCGAAAATCGCCTCTCCGCGAGCTCCAAATCGTCAAAAATGAAAAATGAAAGTCTCATTTTCAGAACTTAAGTTCTGCTACCCAGGTATTTATCCGTCGCGATCGCGAAGCACAAAAATTTTCAGAACATTTTTACTCTACGTGATTGCGGCCATTTCCCCGCGATCGCGAAGCACAAACTTTTATTATTCTTCCAAAATTCTTCTAAGACAGCATGTAGTGTATTGGTCATTACGTTTTGTATAAAACTCTAAATAACAAATGATTTAATTTTTTGAAAATTAGACATCAAGGGCTACAACTTTTATTTTTAGATTATCTCCAAATTCCTTATAAATTGCAAGATATAAGCTTCCAAGCCAGTGACAGCAGGATTTTTCTCTACGCGATCGCAAAAGGCCTTCTGTGATCGCGATTCACTGGCCAATTTTTCCCATTTTACTCATTGCGATCGCGGCCAATTCCACACGATCTTACTGCACACTGCTGTAGCCAAAAACCGACAGTTAAAAATTGCCTAGAATTTTTCCGAAATCATCCCGAAACTCACCCGGAGCCACTCGGCACCCCGTCTAAATATACCAAGCAGTCCTGTAACATAACGTGGACCTACTCGAGGTCTCAAATCACGTCAAACAACGTCGATACTACGAATCGCACTCGATTCGGACTTACGAGTTTATGAAATTTTCAATTCTATAACTCGCGTCGAAACATGTCAAATCAATCCAGAATAAACTCAAATTTTGCAGGAAAGTTCCAAATGACATAACGGGGCTATTCCAACTCTCGGAACAATCTCTCAGAATCTCAATCTGAGTCCGATATCGACAAAGTCAAATCTAGAGGGTCAAACTTTGGAAATCTTTAACCTATAAGTTTCTAGTTTTCATCAAATGGCGATAATTCGAGTTAGGGACTTCAGAATTTGATTCCGGGCATACACCCAAGTCCCAAATTACGATATGGACCTACCGGGTCCGTCAAAATACTGATCTAGTCCGTTTGCTCAAAACATTGACCAAAGTCAACTTAAATGAGTTTTAAAGCACTATTTCACATTTTTATCAATTTTTCACATAAAAGCTTTTCGAAAAATTATACGGACTGGGCACGCAAGTCTCTGAATGGTGCTATTCGAGGTCTCGGAGCATAAATTGAATGTTAAATTTAATGATGACTTATCGGGTCATCACAATTATGCTTAATATTAAAAGTTTTTTTTTTTTTTTTTGTAAATTAACATTATATTCATGCTTTATATATATATATACATATATATATATACACACACACAGCCAACCTCACAGAGAAAACGTTAGACTGCCGTCTAATGTTTGTAATAACTTAGGAAATTTTAGATCGTTATCTAATGATTCCTATAAGATTTTCAATTTACCCAAAAGAGAATTTTAAACCTAGCATGGTCCAAAAAGTTCAGAATAAAAAGATGGTTATTTATCAAATAACTCCCCAAAAAGGACAACAGGTGAAATTTCCGGTTACTAATTAAATACATAAACAAATTTACTGGCGTTACTTAACCATCGTCAAGTAATACACATTGTTACTTCAACTTTATCACTATCGGGTATGGGCTAAAGTTTCCGAGAGTAATCTGTTTGATTGGTTTTACTTTTTTGTCCTCTGTTACCCATATTGTCTAGTATTATTAGTTGTTTTTCCCTAGAGTTTGTTTGAAAATTACCTTTGTAGGCTTTCGCCAACTTAGAATCATTAGAATTGGAGAGGAAAACGGTATATCGCGAATGAGACCGTACCGCCCGTGTGGAGTCTTTGGTGTGAACTCGAACATTGATTCTTTATATTTTTCTGAAGTAAGACGTATGTATAGGAAAGTTGTACTTCGAAACTTTCCAATTGAAGAACATAATTTAACAGCTTGTTTGGATGGTTGTTATTTGCTATATTGTATGGTGTTGTTATTTTTAATATAATATTTGTTTTGATTGTTGCTTAAATTTTATTGTATCGTATCGTTAGATCCGTCGTTACGTAACCACGAAAAATTCCACTTTATGGAACGACCGATTTGGTGTGGTCGCGTCGTTACATTATTTTTCTCTCATTTTGCCCTTTCATATTATTAAATAATCCTATTTATTCTTTACTCTATATTTTTATATAATAATTTTATCTCGTATCTTACTTTTTTTGTTGTTGTAATATTGTAAATTTATTCTTTATATTGTTGGTGCATGACATTATGGAACGACAAAAAACAATACAATCTATCCAAACATTATATACATCAAAACAATACAGTATGATGCAATATAATATCAATCCAGACAAGCTGTAAGACTTAAGAGTGTGAACTGAACGAGTACTTTTGCTTATTTTTCCACTAGTAAATCTATCCACGCTTCAGGCCGTCATAAACAAATGAACTAATGATTTCTTTTACTTTTTTATAATATAAGAAATGTTAATTGAAAATAAAAAAAGAAAAATTTAATACTATTTCATATAAACATTTAGGACATGTAATTTTAATATTTGGTATACAGTGATGAAAGCTATTCGTGTGAAGCTATACGTCGACCAAATCAAACTTCAAAATCTGCATTTAGACTTTAATTCAACTTGCAAGTTTAGTAGTTTTTATAAGCAAAATAGATATGCATGATAAATTTCAAAAGCATCATGAACCCAAGTGGAGGGATAAAGAAATACAATATCAAACTCACGACTTGCTCCGGAGTCCCGTCCTACCTTCAACCTAAATGCTACGTGGCTAAATCAAGTATACATAAAATAGTCCTCATTGCATGATATCTTTCCGCTGCACATCAATCATGTTGTAAATTCACTTGTCTATTTTTAGTTTAACCTGCATTTAGATAACATTTAATTTCCTCCGTTATACTCTGGTGAATGAGAAAAGTGAAGCTAGAAGAGGGATCTAACTGGATGATTTAGCTTCAAATGTTTACCAGCTTACTGAGGGGGCACAATCTAATTTCAACAGTTTTATACTTTTTAATGGCACTTTTTAACATTTACCGATTTACCTTTTTACATCAAGGAGCTCTGCAAGTTTCTATTGTTCCTCTTTCTTTTCTTGCCTTCTTTCCCTTTTTAGTTGTTATTTTAGAGCAGCATCGTTAAAACGTGAGAGGACATGTAATAGTATCTTAACACCAAATTTACACTCCAAGAAAGTACCTATATGAATTGCTGATCAATTATAAAAAGGAAATATGAGATTTACAAATAATATATAGATTATATCCTGATGTGTTGATGAAATGAAGAGTGAACGATATATTAAGAGGTAAAATCTGAAATGAAAAGAAACAAATTTAGAGTAAGTTAACAATGCAACTCAAGAAATTGCCCATATATTGGAACAAAGCTAATCCAAAAAAGAGAATATAAAAAAGTTTAACAGTTTAACATAGTTTAACTCAAGAAATTGCCCATCATAGATGCAAATAATTAACGTATAAATTCTTTCAACAACAGTTTAACAGTAAGTTGGTCAAATAGTTCTCTCAACAAATCAACAAAAAAGTTGATCAACCGTTCAATCCAGCTTATCATGCATATAATAAGGGGCAATGGAGAAAGAAATATAAAAACATCTTCGAAAGCACATGTAGTCACTATGCTTCAAGTGCTCAGAATTTATCCAATGCATAGTATCAAGAATCAAAACTGTATCGAGGGAAAAACAATACTTTACTAAAAAAATGATCATCACAAGATGTACTAATTAACTTCTCAAGTGCACAATGAAGCCCCTATTTTCCTCTTCATGCTTAGATTAACTGAAATTCCGATGGATTAGGCTTTGTGTTTTCTAAAGACCAAATTGAATGATCAAGGACATTAATATGACAATAACAAACTTCAGAATATTAACTCCGATGCAAATATAAATAAGTCGCACATTCAACTCTTCATGTAACATGATACGATAAATATGCACATGCACACGCATATCGATACTCGTTTCTTCTCTGAATCAAATTAATTGATATGGTAGAAATATGAAGCATACTACACCAGTTACAATGAATGTCATCTTAATATATATACGTATATATTTTCTCTAAGCTATTTTATAAATATATGATTCAAGTCAATGAACGAATACTACATCAGCCCAGAGAGAGACCGGCGCTAGCGCTACTGACCTTCAGGAATTTTTTGTCGCTCTAGTTTTCTAAGTTTTGATAAGTGCTAACCACAAATACATAGAACACAAAGGTCTTTTGATGGTGAAGCAGAAAAACTGGCAAGATTCACATAACTTGTTGCTTTGATGCAAATAAAACTTACATTAAATTGAAAAATTCTCATCGTCCTACGACCATTGTTTCTTTAATCAAGTATCATGGAATTGATATTGGAGATCCATACTTAGTTGAATTAGGGTTGATAGTTTCAAGTTTTAATTTGATTTTTAAGTCATTTGAAGGCACATATATAATATTCAAGCTAAGCTATCCAAAAGTAAAATCTTTTAATATTAAACAATAAGTATTAGATATAATTCTCTTTGAATATGAAGAGCATATATATATATATATATATATATATATATATATATATATATATATATGCATGATGTGTGAAAATTGAGAGGATAAAGTTTCGAAAACGGGATATTAGAAACCGCTTTGGAAATGAAAATTAAATATATAAAGTGTAACTGAAATTTTTTGTGAAAAGAAGTGGCCCTTCGGGAACAGGCAAGAGTGAAATATAGAGGGAAATGGTAAAAGTATGAGAATTTAGATAAATATGAACTGTGGGCAGTGAGAAGTGCCACATCACTCTTCTATTCCCCTGAATTATAATATAATTAGTGTATTAGCTCGCGTTTCGCGTGGTTGAAAAAAATAAATTTATCTTTTTGTATAATTAATTGTGATAAAGAATAAAATATTCATGTATATACATTAAAAAGTAATTTTATAACTATTAAATCAAAATTATGTATTTCCGTTAGAATTAGAGCTTAAAAATGCAAGTTCACGCGGACCTTAGGTCATCAAGTGACTAATTAGCAAAGTGTGTGTGTGTATATATATATATATATATATATATATATATATAGCACTTCTCGGAAACCAATGATTCCCCTGTACTTGAAATTGATCATTCGATGCAATGTTGTTACTTGTTAATGTCCAAATGATCATGTGATCTTCTGTCGTCATTAATTATTCATGTGGTACAGTACTCTTCACATCTTTTTATTTTCTGGCAATACTCTTTATCTCAAAGGAACAAAAACAATGTTATTAGAACTACATCAATATATACTTCAATAAACTCTTCAGCTACAAATTTAAATAGTAAAAATATATACCTGATAGAATTGTGTTATAATTCACCCTTGCACCATTATTAACTGATTTGATTTAATTTATTTACAATTGTTATATAGAATCTTTACAATATCATAAATTATATCTGGTTCAAATGATTAAAAAGTATTGTTGATTAAAATCTTAATAATGTCATTGGCAACCATAAATCATGCTTAAAGGAAAATATTTGGCCTTTTTTCTTTTGTATATTTGTGGCTCCTTGAGAGTAAATAGAATTTCAAAACTAAATAGCCCATCTTTTAATTTACATAAATGAATAAAGATGCATAATCGACTATCTTACTTAAAATGAGCGTGTGCGACTATAACTAATTTCTCCCCCTAGAAAATCATATTTCCAATAGAAGATGCTAACACGACCTAAGAAAAGGAAATAAAATTTGGTTTCTATCAGAAATAGAGAAATTAAAAGAAGTTGACCATTTTTGAAATATGATATTTTGCTAAAATTGCTGAAGTCTGCAAAGAGGTGTAAAATCTTGAGAGAAAATAATATATCCCTTTAAAAATATATTTGTAGTTGATTTCAGGTTTTTTTTTGTTGTTGTTGTAAGAAATAGAGTTTGTTCATAATCAAACAATCCATATGCATCACTCTTATCACTATTAACAATAACAATGTTACGTAGTTGCAGTGTACTATGATACCTCGTTCATGAATATACTTGTTGTCAATTCATGCAGTACTGTAATCCTCAATCATTAAGTATAAAAAGGCGGACTAATTTTACATTATTGTTGGCTTCTTACTGCAATCAAGGAATTTATTGGCCGCAGGTTTTGTTTGAATTCTTATCCCTAATGATTCTTCTGCCCTTCTTCTCAAGTTTATAAATATACACGAAGGCCACATCTTCATATTTTTATATCCAAGCAAGATAACAGAAACATCAAAGAGTGAATGGCAAAAGTTGTCGAGTCCTTCACTTCTGCCGTCTGGGAAAACCAACCACCTGGTATGCATACATTGTTATGCTATATGAAGGAAAACTGCTTCTTTGCTGCTGGGAACGTTTTTTAAAAGAAAAATGGCAACGGTTAGTATTGATTAGGACACAACCTTTCTAAAGAGTTTCCATCTTTTTAAAAAATTTTATATATAAAAAGGGTAAAATTTGAGAAAAAAGAAAATATGTATTCTTGTCTTAGAGAGTGCCATTCAATTATATATCTATATATTTGCACGAGCTTCGAATAAGTATCTACACGAGCTACAGCTATAGTTGCCAACCATTAAAATTCAACTTGATAAAAGCTTGAACATGTGCTTTGACCAAAATGTCGAATGGCCATTTAAAAAAGGTAATGTCGGCCGATGACTAATGCAATAAACTTGATTTAATATTTTTCATATGCACCTTTATATATACGTATATCTATCCTCTTTTTTGAAGTAGATAGAAAAATAAAAGAACTCCTTTCGCGCACTCATGCCTCTTTTCTTGATCATACTTCGTGAGGACCTCTATGCAGAGGCGAATTCGGTAAGTTAATATATAATAATATACTTTTAACGCATATATAATATCTAGACAAAAGCTATGGACTTAAATAAGCCCCTATAACTTGGTTTGACAGTTTTCGTTATCATCACTTTGCTTTAAACTTCAAGCGTAGCAGAGCTGATTCATCCGCGCATCTGCTCTCTGCATAATGCATTGATCTATTGAGAGTTGTTTCCTTGCTATTGTATACATGTTGATGATACTGATCTAATTAAAAGTTGTTGCTCACTATATTGTAACTATAATTAATTAATTAATTAGATGTGGATAAATTTATCTCGATGCGTTGGATCTTTGCTCTTTCGTATCATTGAGTCTTGAAATTGAAATGTGGGTATTTAATTTGTATATAATATTAGGAAGCTATTGAGGAGTAGAGTTATTAACAAGAGGGGTATTTTAGACAATGTACAAGCTCATACGTGTGAGGCACGTGAGTATCAGTTTTGTTTGTTAAATACTGTTAGTCGGTGTAACAGTGCATTAAGAAATGAAAATCAACTTCTTCTCCTTTCTCTCAATTCTCTGAGTCTTCTAGATTCTTCCTACTAGATCTTCGTTTGTGCACGTAATCTAGATTCTATCATGGTATTAGAGCGGATAATTGGAAATTGAGGTAGAATTATGTAAAATCTGAACATCAGCCATTGTTCGAGCTCGAGTCAATTAGCCATGGGGGAAACGGCGAATCTTCAAATTGATCACAATCATCCTCTGTTTTTAGCTGCTATAGACATTCCTGGAGTTGCATTGCATGATATTAAGCTCACTGGACCTGAGAATTATGGTTTGTGGAGTAGATCGATGCGTATGGCACTTATGGTGAAGAACAAGCTAGGGTTCATAGAAGGAACCTACTTGAAAATATCTTACAAAGGAGAATTAGCGAATCAATGGGAAAGGTGTAACCCAGTTGTTCTCTGATGGATAGGACGCGTTCTGCAGAATTACAACCAAGCATCATTTATGCATTGAATGCAAAGATAGTATGGAGTGAATTCAAAGAGAGGTTTGACAAATCCAATCTTGATTTTATCTCATGTGGATACAAATTGGAACCTTAAAATAAGGTACTGATTCTGTAACATCATACTGTACAAAAATGAAAGATCTTTGGGATGAAATTGATTTGTTAGTCCTTGCACCTGGTTGAGATTGTGAAAAGACTAGGCCTTTCATTGAAAACATTTTAAGAATTTACGATTGTTGCAGTTCCTTGTTGGTCTTAATGAGAGTTACAGTCAAGTAAGAAGTCAGATACTGCTTAAGACTCCAGTATTGAATGTAAATCAAGCTTATGCGTTAGTCATTCAAGAGGAAAGCCAACGTGAACTAGGTGTGCTTGAAGTAAATAGAGAGCCTTTAACTGATGGCAGGACATAATCAAGGATATAAAACTAAGAAAAATGAGATAATTTGTGAACATTATGGGTATAAAGGACACCTAAAGAAAAATTGTTACAAAATTATAGGGTATCTTCCTGATTTCAAGAGCAAGAAGAAACAATATGGACAAGGAAACAGAACCTATGCTAACATGATTCTAGGAGAGAACACAAGTTATTCTCAGAATCAACCACAGGGACATTTCTTCACTGAAAATCAGTACAAGCAGTTATTGGATCTCCTGAACAAGACACTTGCAAGTGATGGTCATACACTTATGGCAGGTATAACTATAATGCTGTCCAATGCTTCCTTTTGTGAGTGGATATAGACTCTGGAGCATCCCATCACATTACATATCATAAGAAAGTCTTGAATAATTTACAGAGTATTAACCAACAGAAGAATCATAGAGTACATGTACCAACAGATAGCAAATGCTCTGTGACACACAAAGGAAGTGCTTCCATACTAGAAAGTTATGAATTAAAGAATGTGCTACATGTTCCAGACTTAAAATTTAATCTGTTGTCAGTCTCTAAATTGACCAAGGAATTGAGATGGTGTGCCTTATTCTTCCCTAACTTTTGTGTATTGCAGGGTCTTTACAATGGGAAGATGATGGGGATTGGTAGGGAGAACAGTGAACTTTATGTGCTCAAATGGAAAGATACACCTACAGTAGCAATATTCATCAAGGATACTGATGAATCCACTCTTTGGCACGGGAGATTAGGCCATCCAACAACTGTAATGAAGCATATTTCTACCTTGAAATATAAAGTAGTAGACAATACAACACATGACTGTGAAATGTGCCCTTTAGCTAAGCAAAGTAGATTGAAGTTTCCTCTTAGTAGCAGTAAAAGTGATTGTATTTTCCAGATTATTCATCTTGATGTTTGGGGTCCTCACAGATTACCTACATATGACAAGCAATATTACTTTCTGTGGATGATTTCAGTAGATATACCCGGGTATGCTTGTTGCAGTCAAAATATGAAGTTGTAACTGTGTTGAAAGACTTTCTTATAATGATAAAACTTAGTTTAGTATGAATGTGAAAGCAGTTGTCCTTACACACCCCAACAAAATGGGTGATGGTAAGAAAACATAGGCACATACTTGAAGTAGCGAGGGCATTGACGATTTAGAGTTCTTTGTCAAGCAGGTTTTGGGGAGATTGTATTAACACATCCGTCTACCTTCTCAACAAGTGGCCTATATCCTTGTTACAATGGAAGTCTCCCTATGAAGTGCTATACAACAAACCAGCTAGGATCGATCACTTGAAAGTGTTTGACTGTTTGTGTTTTGCTAGCAACCTACCAAAAGGAGACAAGTTTGATAAGAGGGCAAGAAAATCAATCTTCATAGGCTATTCAGAGGTTCAGAAAGGCTATAGATTATTTGATTTAGACACAAAAACTTTCTTTGTAAGTAGAGATGTTACTTTTAGAGAGTAAATCTTTCTCTTCAAAGGAACTACAACTGAGTCAGAAGACAGTTTTCCTACAAATGCCTATGACTGTACCATTTTCTCAATAACACATGAATCAGGTGCAGTCTCATAGGAGTCTTACACAGACACTGCAAGTGATACAACATAGCCTGCAAACAACATTCAAGATCCAAGAGATTTCAATGCAACAGAAGCAGTAGAGCTTGAGGATGAGGTGGAGGACACCTCAACAGACATACCTACATGAATAGAAAATGCAGACATAGAACCAGAACCAGAAATAGTGGTTGTTCCTGAACCAAACATGATGGAATCAACTGATGCTCAAGGCTACAGGAAGATCACAAGAACTTCAAAACCACTATTTTGGTTGAAGGATTAAACTGTCAAGAAATTCTCTAGACAATGTCTGTATCCATTATCTGAAGGCTTGTCTTATACTAATCTCACAACAGGATATCAAGCTTACTTGCAGGTTTTCTCAGTTGAAGTTGAGCCTAGCATTTTTCAGGAGGCTTCAACAGATAGTAGGTAAGTTGATACTATGTAACTGGAAATCAAAGCCTTATAGGATAATCTTACTTGGGAGATAGTAGACTTACCAGCTGGGAAGTAGGCCATTTGGGTCATAATGGGTGTACAAAATTAAATAGAAGGCTAATGGAGAGGTAGAGAGATACAAGTAAGGCTAGTTGCCAAGGAGTATAATCGAAAGGAAGGATTAGACTATCACGACACATTTTCACCTGTGACTAAAATGGTCACAGTAAGGCACCATTATAAGCATAGCTGCTGCAAAAGGTTGGCATTTATACCAAGTGGATGTTAGCAATGCTTTCTTGCAAGGAGACCTCTATGAAGAGGTCTACATGTAGTTGCCTCAAGGATTTCACAAGCAGAGGGAGATGAAAGTGTGAAGGCTTATGAAATCTCTCTATGGACTCAAACATACATCCAAACAATGGAACATAAAACTTACTGATGCACTAATTCATAGTGACTACAAAAAAAAGTGCCTTTGATCATTCTTTATTCACGAAGAAGCAAGGAAAAGAGCTGGTCATTATACTAGTTTATGTGGATGATTTGATTATTACTGGGAGCTTGTCATGATCCAAAATCTCACCATAGGCGTCGAGATGGCACCTAGTCTCTAACACTAGGTAAACCGATCACTTACAACAACTAAGACAATTTAACATTGATAATTTAGAACAGAGTTTAATATGAATGCCGAATCAAACACGAAATGAGCTTATGCGGCGATAATCATAACAACCTCCAAAGACTATGTAATACAGAGTCACGAACTCTAGCCGAATACATAGAAAGATCTCAAAGATCGAAATACAATACTGTTCAAATAACAGGCTAACAGTACAATGCAAGTAAGTGACTCCAACGGATTGTAAAGATGAAGCAGCTCTACCTTGAGTTCTCGCGATCAATAAGCTAACTCTACCCGAGTCTGATATCTCTAATACCTGGATCTGCACAAAAATATACAGAACTGTAGTATGAGTACACCACGATCGGTACCCAATAAGTATCAAGACTAACCTCGGTGGAGTAGTGACGAGGTACAAGTCAAGATACTTGCTAGTCAAAAATAACCTGTGCAGTACAAAAGTATAAAGCTAATAATGAAAGAAGGAATCAGTAAATGGCAACAAGAATCAACATATGACTTAAACATTAACATAATTAGAACACCGTAAGGTACCATCAAGAACATATAAGGGGAAACAAATGTCAACCAACAAACAAGCCGTTCCAACACAAGTCTCACAATGTATTACTCTGAGATACCTCATCTCATAATCACAAGTCACGAATCTTAACCACAAATTATATGCTCATGGTACCTTGTGCCCATTTCTAATCACAACCGCACAGACAACTCACGTGCCAATACGCAATCTGCCCGACATGATCACAGGCTCACAATCACATTCTGCCCAGCGTGGTCACAGGCTCACTATCATAATTCGTCTGGCATGGTCGCAGGCTCAACATCACAATAAAAGCAGATAATACAAGAATACAAGGGCACGATCAATATATGTTAAGTTTCATACTCCTGAACTAGTATAAGTGGCATTTTACGGTGTATGCTTGTGCAAGTGTACTATTACAGTTGAAGTCAATAAGTAATATCAAAGACATCGAGTAGCTTACTGAAAGCAGCACCAATAAGTCACATAAGGTGTATTACATACACAAGGAAAATCAAATCATCACACGAATATCATCAACATAATGCTCCCAGGCCATTGCACATCATCCCTAACATTTGTCACCTTTTTCTCTCCGATAGCCGCCTATATCGCTCTACCCTGACAATATCATTAGCCACCCCTATTACTCCGATAGCTACCCGTATCACTCCGCATGATAGCCACCCTTATCACTCCGTCAGGACAAATACACAATAGCTACCCATATCACTCTGCATAATCAACAACAGTGAGATGTCATCCTTATGCCCCGCATAACAACAACAATGAGATTCCACCGTTATGCTCCACATAACAACAACTAATGCACACAACAATTCACATGTGCTAACATCACAATAACACGAATATCAACTCGTACCACAAGTGCCTATAGGCCACAACCTTTCCAAAGGAACCAACAATATCAATATTTCCACAACAAATAGCCCACGACTCAAAAACAATGTGTATAGAATTTCAATAACAACAAATCAACGGGAAAGTAACTCAACAATGAACAAAACCCTCTTTAATGACAACTTCAATTAAAATAGATTAGTGATTTTCAATAACTTCAACTTCAATTAATTGTTTAAGGATAAACTCGATAATGAAGGTATTTCTATGAAATGGCAAACTTCGGAAGTGTATGAAATAGGCTGACAATGAAAGAGATGGAACGAACTAGAAACTACGTCTAATGCATGAGAATAACCTGACAACAAAAAGGAAATCATGTAACAACAATTTCAGTTAAGAATAACTCAACGTAAAGGAAGTCGCATAATGATAAAAGAGGTAACAACTTCACATAAAGCATATAAGAGTAAACTTGACAAGTAAAGAATGTGACATGTAATAACAATTTCACATAAAGCATGTGGGAGTAAACATGTCAAATAAAAGATATAACATATGCTAACAATTTCAAATGACATCAAAACTACGAATCGCACCTCATATCGAACTTAATGAACTTATGAACTTTCAACTTCCACAACTCGCACCGAATCATATCAAATCAACTCGGAATGACGTCAAATTTTTCATGCAAGCCCCAAATGACACAATGGATCTATACCAACTCCTGGAATCAAAACATGAACCCGATATCAATAAAGTCAACTCCCTATCAAACCTCTCAACCTTCAAACCTTCAACTTTCCAACTTTTGCCAAAATGCATCAAATCAACCTACGGACTTCCAAATCCAAACCCGGACATACTTCTAAGTCCAAAATAACCATACGAAGATATTGGAATCATCAAAACACAATTTCGAAGTTGTCTACATAAAAGTCAAACTCTGATCAACTCTTACCACTTAAGCTTCTAACACAAGAATAATTATTCTAAATCAGTCCCGAATCATCCGAAAACTGAATTCGACCGCACACACAATTCATAATATACTATACGAAGCTACTCGAGAACTTAAGCCATCGGACGGAATGCTAATTCTCAAAACGACCAATCGGATCGTTACGGAGCTGTCCCAACCTAGTGAATGATGCTAAGACAACTCTGCATAGCAAGTTCAAGGTTAAAGACTTAGGTCAGCTAATATATTTCCGATTGAAGTATCAAGGTCCAATAAGGGGATCTTACTCAATCAAAGTAAGTATGCCTTAGAACTAATCTCAGAAGCAAATTTAAGTGGTGCAAAACCAATTGCCGCTCCTATAGAGTTGAACAAAAAATTGACAACAACGGAGTATGACACTTGTGTTAGGAAGACAAGTGACTCAGAATTGAAGGACAACTTAGTATATTAAAGGTTGATAGGAAAATTATTATACTTAACTATTACCAGGCCTGACATAAGATTTGCAGTCCAAACTTTGAGTCAATATATGCAAAAACCCAAACAGTCACACATGGAAGCAACTCTAAGAGTAGTGAGATATATAAAGGGAGCACAAAGACTGGGATTATTGATGGAAGCAGGATCGATTGACAATCTTTGTGCACATTGTGATTCAGATTGGGCATCATGCCTCAACACAAGAAGATCTATGACATGGTATGTTGTGAAGGTAGGTGATTCCTTGATATCTTGGAAGTGAAAGAAGCAGTAAACAGTGAGTAGAAGCTCAGCAAAAGCTGAGTACAGAAGTATGGCTACTGTAACTGCAGAGATCACTTGGCTAGCTGGAATACTAGAAGAGTTGTGAATACTTATATCCAAACTCATTTCTTTGTTCTGTGATAATAAAGCAGCAACATAAATAGCTGAGAATCCTATCCTTCACAAGAGAACAAAGCATATTGAAATAGACTGTTAATTTTTTAGGGAGAAAATCAAGACAGGGCTCATCCAACCATGCTATGTTTCTTTTTCATTGCAGTTAGTAGAACTTTTAACAAAAGGATTGAGTACTATAAAATATGGTTTCTTAGTTTCCAAGCTTGGTGTGTTAAACATCTTCCACCCTAGCTTGAGGGGGAGTATTGCGGAGTAGAGTTATTAACAAGAGGGGTATTTTAGACACTGTACAAGCCAGATATGTGAGGCACGTGAGTGTTAGTTTTGTTTGTTAAATACTACTAGTCGGTGTTGTTTGACAAAAAATATAGATCTTGGTTCAACTAATTAAATTTATACAAATGAGGGTTAATCTTGGTTAATATTAATATCCTAAAGACGAAATTCTCGACAGTGTGATAAATAGCACGTAGATCTATTCAAAAAGCTATTACAGTGTACAAAAATTAATATATAAGAACTCTTATAGAAGTAATGTAGCATTAAATAGTGATGGATAGCAATAAATGGTATTTATTTAAATAGAATGAATGAGTCACCCGAGAAAGGATGAAATCAATGGATGTTCTTTCTGACAATGATGAATGATGGACAAGCCTTTGAATATCCGAGTTATTCTTGGATATAGATGAAAAGTGTGGACAAGAATCTTAGTGAAAATGTTATTTTTGTGGTCTTGCAATAAGACCAGATTCTCTCTTTAAAGTCAAAGTATATTTTACAAATGAATCTCGCCTCTATCATTGTATCTCTTTGTATTTATAGGGAACATGCTCTTAGAAACCCTAATAGTGCAAGTGCAGAGAATATCCACTAGAATATTCTCTTTAATGTCCAATCTTAAAACTAGCCGTTATAACTTCGTCAAAGGTATTCGACCTCGGCCTCGATCATTGATGACTCCTCGACTACGACCTTCATTGTTTCTTAGATTACTTCAACACCTGGCGGCCCGGGAACGTTTCACTAATACCATATTGACTTAAGTATTCAAAAGATAGATTTTGACCCATACAGTTAGTCCCTCCGCTTATTAAGGCTGGCTTTGCAGGCAGGTTCGATGAGCGGATCACGTTATTGGTGGTCGAGATAATCAAGTGGACTACACGGATCGTGGTTGTTGCAGAGACCAGGCGACGTGGCCCTCCGTGAGCCGCACATTTCAAATGCTTCGAATTTCCTGGGTGATTTGCTGGAGTTATATTGTCCACGGGTTAGGATGACGTCATAATGTCATGCGTTATTATGACGCATATTCCCGATGCATCGCTTTGTTTCACGTATGGCCTTTGATTAGACCTGCCGCTTCAATTCGGGTGCAAATCATGATGAACCGTTTTCAGTTTCGATGCCATGACCTTTATATATAGAGATCCTTAAACTCGATTTTGGAGTTTAAACCCTCTAATGCTTCAAAATCCCATACCTTTCTCTTGCTTTATTCTTCAGTGACCTATATTGTTCTTTATTCCCTCTCTCCTGTTATTCTCTTTTACTACATCGAATCATGTCTAGTGTATCTTCCAATGCTGGTGAGGGGAGTCGTGTTGCTCCTTTGGTAGTGGTGTTTCCCTCCCATGGGGAGAGCGCTTCCGCCATTGTTGAGGATGAAATCTTTCCGTCGGTGGAGTAAATAATCCCCCGCAATCCCGATTCCAGGTCTGATCTTACCAAATTACCGGATGCCGCGCCTGGAGTTTTTAAATCAACGATGACGCCTAAGGAATTGGTGGAATTTTAGGCCAAATTCGGTCTTCCCAATCATGTTAAGCTGATCCCGGTTAAGGGGGACATAGTACAGGTCCACCATCCTGGGTACCGTGCCCTCTATGCCTATCCCTTCCTTATCGCTATTTTTTCCCTCTTCTCCCGCTAGTAGAGGAAATTTGTCGTCACCACGGTGTCTACCCAGCTCAACTTGCACCATACATCTATTAGGTGATTAATATGCTGATGACCAAATTCGCTGAGCTGGGGG